>KN515616.1:1929-13097 GCA_000787155.1 Scartelaos histophorus
AGTTTGAGCCCCGGTGTTTCAGTGCTTGACCCGCATCAGCGTTCGTTAAGTGATGCTTTGTGTTTAGGTGGTATTTGAGACTGGTAGATCTCCTACACTAAACTCCACATTGCATAAAGTGCAAACAACCTTAGACTTGTCGATGTCTCCATTGGGAAGCTTTTTAAAAATGCAAACCCGGGGCTTCGTAGCTGCACCATGTTGGCGTGTGGGTTCGTTGTGTATTTCACAGTAGCTACAGGTTCGAAAACTCGTTGCCTCCCACAGTGCAATTTGGCGAGTTACATCCACACTAAAGGTGAAAGTCATCATAGTTCACTTAATATAGACCCAGCTCCCGCCCAACTTTGAGAATAGATTAACAGCGATATTTTTTATGTCGCCCAATAAGAGTCCAACATTATCAATAACGGCCCAACACTAGTTATTAGGTTCTTTTTTCAGTCGAAACTGTCAGGTATGAAAACAAACTCTTGGTCTGAAAAAAGAACCTGACATAAATTATCGGACGACCAAATGAACCTCATTGGACTTTTACAAGTTTTTATCTTCTATCTACTAACCCAATCATCTTGACATCCCTATATTTAGTGAAGTTGGGAGGTATGAAGACACTTTGCTGTTTTAGTTTACAGCTAAAAATAATTTTTAAAAAAGTATTTCACTGGGTGACATACAATACAATATACAATACAATACATACATACAATAATATTGTGGAATGTTCTAGAGAAGCATTAAAAACAGCATTACTTAGTGCCCCTTTAATATTGCAGTTTACATGGTTTATGGTTTTCCAGTAGTTAGTAACTCCAGAGAGATTTTGTTGTCACGTACAATACACCACAGTTTTTTAGTAATTGTCTTTTTTTTATATATATTTACATACAATTACATCTCTCTCAGTGTTATAGATTAACCACATAAATTACTATTTTACATACAATTACATCTCTCTCAGTGTGTCATTATGTTAAGTATGTTTTTTTATCAAATCTTCCGAGTGATAAAGTGAAGTTAATGTGACATAAACGTCAAGATTTCCCCCCAAAAAATCTTAAATGGGTAGAAATGCCTCACACAATAGTTTTTTTTCTGTCTTTAATCTTATTATTTGTCACTTTAATATTATTATTTGTCACTTTAATAGTATTATTTGTTACTTTAGTTTGCCTTTTTGTTCTTGTTAGCACACGGTGAGACTGATCAGAGAGAAATCAGATAACTCCCATCAGGTTTAACCGTGTACCTGTTTTTGTAATATAAGCCACTCCAAACCCCGCCTCAACAAAGCGATCATAACCGTCTTTCTACTTTCACTTTCCCCATAAACACAAGCTCCCTCACAGCGGAAGATAAGACCAAACCGCCTTCATTATGACCCCAAAAATGTATCTGTGGTCCTTTTAACAGCGCTGCCTGGTGAGCCTAGACTCAGCCAATCATTTCTATTGCGGGCACCCTGCGGACCCTCCCCTCCTCTTCCCCGATTATACGAGATAATGCCTCCCCATTACCACAAAAACGCCATTGGCTGGGGTCGTGCGGAGGTCAACCAACCCCTCGCCGGCCATATTCGAGCTTAGTCACATCCCAATTACGATCCGCACTGGCACCGCTCTCAAATAGCTAAAATGTACATCAAGGCAATTCATTTTCATGGGCCGCTCCAGTCAAATTAAGAGTCTCAGATCTCCCCCGATACAAGTTACACTAAAGAGAGGGAGAAATTAAGCTTGAAAACTGATCTTGAAAGGTGCTAGGAGGGCGCTGTGATGTATTTACTTAGAGGAGGAAATGCGCTAGTCCCAAAAGATTAATTATTTCCCAAGATGCACTGCAGTGTTGGTAGAAAACGGATTAAAGCAGGGGTGGAAAAGAGTCCGCTGCAGGCAAAGAAGTGTGTATTGATTTAAAGTAAGAGTAAATACAGCGTGTAGCGGGTTAGCACGATATGGAAAGCGAAATTGTTTGTGCGCCTATTAATTTCGATGTTCGTCAATTTGATTATTTTAGTTTTAGACATTAAAAAGTCTGTAAAAATGATATTAATGAGCAGTTGTTTAGTGTACGTCTTGGATGGATTGAGCCAAATGAGCTTCGGTTCAAGAAAAATCCAGTAATTAACAACTTTTCAAGGATTAAGTATTGGATATGAAATTATATGAATACATACAAGGTTAGCAACAATACATTTTTCTATATTTTCTTCTTTAAAACGATTGAAATGAGCTGATTATGAATGTTGAGCGTAGGTTTTGTTTGTAAAATGTCCATAAACTTTCTAAATATTACTTAATTTTTCTCCAGATCATAAAGTGGACATGTTCAGATCAAATATTCCTGATAAACCAATAAGAAAACAAGAACGTGCCAAACTTTTGGTTGCCAGATTCAATTCAATTCACTTCAATTTATTTTTGTACAGCTCAAAATCATAACAAGTCATCTCGGCGGGCTTCACAAAATTGTTAAATTAGCAAACAGAGATGTCAGAGAATGAGCAGAACAAGAAAAAAAAAAAATAATAATAATTTGTAATTAATTAATAATTCAAAAATACAGAATGTCCAACAACAAGCAGGCAAATGGATAAACATCTCCAGCATCTCCTGTCCTTAGACCATCCTTCTTCGGCAAGGAAAAACTTGAAAAAAAAACCAGTGGGAAAAAACAGAGAAACCTCGAGGAGAACCACAGTGAAGGAGAGATCCACTCCCATGGACGGACAGGCATAGATGACCAGGACGTATCCACTGCCAATAAGGTTGTAAATCTGTAGGCCAAAGTTATTGGCAGAAGGAAACTACTAATTTAACAGGACGAGGACAGATTAATCCAGGACATGAAGGCTGGAGGGGTCCAGGTCCTCGACACTAGGGGGCACCGCGGTCGAAACTGGAACAGCAGTATCTGAAACAGTTACACTCCCCAAGAAGGGGATCAGATCTAAAGACTAAAATCAGTTGGACGCCCCTAAAAGCACTTTGATTTGAATAAATGGTCAAAATTATCACATTTTTATACAGCTTTTATCCACCTTCAAAGCACTGAAAGCGTTTTACATCAACGAACCATTGAAATTAACCCACTTTGTCTGCGTACACTGGTGTATTAAGTGTCCAACAACATTCATCTGTGGGAGGTAGAATCGCGCTACCAACCTGTGGGTCTGTGGATCTGTCCGCTCAGCTCAAGATTCGAACCTCCAACCTTCGGATCAGTGCGCAAAACTTGAATACGAGTGAATACATAGCCTGCCCCTGTAATAAAACGCATAAAAATATAAAGTGTGGGCGCGAAAACGATTTTTGTTTGAATTAGAGCTGCGTTCAAGATACAATTGGTGAATCGATTTGAAATGGCGTATCATCATCACGGAATGAGATTACAGTTGAGTTTTGATGACCGTATTACCCAGCTCGAGCTTCTATAGGCGCACTAAAGGCTTCTACAAACAAAGAACATATTGTCTTCTCTCTCATATTATATTCTGCACTGTCTCTACATGATGTGGGAGATCTGAGCCCGCTATGCAATACACAATCTGAAGAGTTTTTTTTTCTTTCTCCCTCTGCACTGAAATACACTTTTGGTCTTGTGCGGTGATTAATCTCGTACAGTATACAGGTCATCCCCGAAAGCAGGTACGGCTCTGCTCTGGGGGCCCTCCGTCAGCAACAAAACAGAAGGAAACTGCAATAACCGGCACGCACATCGATAAATCTTCACCGGGTAAAACTGAACACACGAGCTGCAGCTACACGTCACGAGACACTGAAATGGAGTCCGATAATGCACGAGTCCAGGCTCGATTAGAAAATGTATCACGGGGGCACGTAATGAATAAAACTGTAGATGAAATTAATGGTGGACGACGCAACTTTTCTGCAGGAGGATCCGTCACCGCCTTGTCTCCATGAAGATGTTCTTGTTTTGCTGAGAATATTCCACAGTTTCACCTTCAGCACATCCCGGGCAGGTCTGTGGAGACACACAGTAACAGTGCAAAATAGAACAATTAAAGCCAATATGTGGGACATTCCCGACAACCAGTAGCATCTCCATGGACATGAGCAGTTGGAAGAAACTCGTGTACAGCGGCCCCTTGTTTATCGCTCTAAAAATAACCCGCTATAGGCGAAATCCGGAAAATAGTCAGCTTTATTTTTTACAATTATTATCTCCGCCAAGGAGATTATGCAATTGAGTCGATTTTTTTATTTATTTATTTGTCTGTGGACAGGATTTCTCGGAAGCTACTGGCCGGATCTTCATGAAATTGTCACCAGAGGTAGATCTTGGTGCAGGGACGACTCAGTAAAATTTTGGTGATGATCCGGATCCAGATCTGGATTCTGGATCTGGCTTTGGATTCTGTGTATCTGGATTCTGTCCACTTCATCCCTCAGAAATCTCGGATTGCTCTTGTTATATTTGTTTTAAGGCTGTAAAACCCCTCATCACACACTTTATATACTTTTCTCAGACAGGAATTAACATTTTCTGACATTTCTTTGTTGTTTAAACACTCTCAAAGTTCAAACCTCTGCAGATTTGAAAAAATAAGTAAAATTTTGTTCAAACTTATTGCTCCTTCTTTATGTTACGGACTGAACATTACGTCCTAATGGGCCGAGTTGCGCCGAGCACCCAGGTCCAGGGATGTTTTTTGGTCCCAGTCCGTCCCGACTTGCAAACGTAGAGCTCCTCAGAGTCCCACTTCTCGCAATCGAACATTTATGTAAATTTGTTAAGCTGAACTAATTCTGTACTGTAGAGGAGACAGATTGACAGAGTCTACAGTCCTTAGCCAATCAGGACGCACAACACAATGCACTTTTCATTCCAAAAAAAAAAATTGCACAAAAAAAATCTGCGAAACAGCGAGGCCACAAAAGGTGAACCACATTAGCGACGGAAAACTGCTGTGGTCCAAAGCAAGAAAAATGATCCGACAAAGACTTTTTGCCGAAACATTTTAAAATTTAAAAACTTTTTTGGTTTTCACTTTTCTGTTGGCAGACCCTCCCACCGTAAAAGTCACATAGTGCAACTTTAAAACTTATGACTGAGCGATTGAGCAAAAAAGGAAAAAAAATAATAGAAATCACATTTTTCGTATCACAATTTTCTGTACAGTTTGTCGTCTAAAATCAAGTATTCATGGGTTTCAGCTTCACATTGTATGGGGCCAGTTTGAGGACCATTCAAAAGATATATTTTGTTTTGAATTGTTAATCGCTATGGCAGCAGTCCTAACTTTTCTTCAGTCTGAAATCCGTGGCTAGGGAGAGCGTTCTCTTGGCTCTTGGCAGGCCCGTCTAGAGTCTGTCCAGTCTATAGTGTTCTGCATGTAAATGAAGGCGAATGTGGCGCTTTCAACATTTTTTAAAAACATGACAAGTTTGCTATGAAGTCGGTCGATGAAAAACAAGTCTAAAGATGTTGAGTAGAAGTCTGGTAATTTTGCGTTGTTTACAGAATCTGGAGGCTTGTATATGAGCTGCAGTATGTTCAGAACGAGATGCAGTTTGAGACCATCTGCCTGGGCTGAACTGGGCCATACACACTGTACTCAGCCTACAGAGAGCGGCTTCAGCGCAGGACACATGGAGTTTAGTGTGAATAAACAACATACTGTTCATCACATACATCTCTCATACTGTTGTCACAATACCAACACTTCAAACTCTATTTCAATACTAAGGAATAGAATGTAATTTTTCCATCGCCGTGTTGATTTATATCTGCGTAATCCCTCAGTGGTCGAGGAGCTTATACTCGTCTATGTGCGATTCTACTTGTGCTCATGCAGCTCAAGATCATTTTAAAGTTTCAGGAAAGGTTCATTTCTGTCATGTGAATGTGGCTTTTTTAGTATCGATACTAGCAGTGTAACAATAACTGAAATATCGTGATATTGTATCGTCAAAAGTCTCACAATAATATCGCGTTAGATCACAATATATCGAGTTTCTTTGTTTAAATTCGCTGTTAAAAAACAGTTAAAAAAAACAGAGGGAACTACATAGACCATGATCCTTTGCTGTTTCAGTGCAGACAACGTGAAGAAATAACTGTTATTAAGCACTTTTACATCTTATTTTTGTATTATAACAGCACCAAAAGCTTATCATGGCATTTTAAAAGTAAAAAGTAGCATGTTCACACTTTTGTAAGCCTCAAAATATCTGATAAAATATTGTACCGTGAGATGCATAACGAGAAAATGTCAAACTGAGAGATTTGGATCTCATTACATCCCTAATGTTTAGTTACTTTAATTTTGCACTTCAACTTCAAAGTCTTTTCAAGATGTTCAAAATGTCACTGATCTGAATGACAGGTTAAAGCTTTTTATAATGTCAGTCTTGTTGTATAATATCGCAAAATTGTGAGTCTCTCCATCGTATCATGAGTTTTCCTACAATATCACAATAAATATCGTACTGTGACAATATTGTATCGTGAGGCTTGGATATCGTTACAGTCCTAATCGGTACTTTTTCAAATCTAGTTTCAATTTTAGCTTTGTTACTGATTATTGTTTGATTTTCTGTACTTTAGACAACCCTAAACACCCATTAATTTTAAGTTATAGAGTTTAAAGTAACTGAATTTGCTTCTTTGGGATTCTGATGGGGTTGGGTGAGGGCTGCACGTTTAATCAAAGTCGAAGTTTGTCGTAATTATCAAATTGCAAAGTCTATACTTGTTTGTATGTCTGAATAATAGACTTTTTAATGCATTTACTTCTGTGAAAGTCTTGTGAAAGGAAAATCCCCAGAAATTCCCTTAGCTTATGGGAGGAGCCCCAGACAATTTCATATTATCCATACGTAACACCATCAAATCTTTTTATATATAACTCTTATGACTGTAATTTAAACCTCTAGAAACATGTTATGAAATGCATGAGGTTCTTGTATTTGTCTTTTTACTTTTTAGTTCAGTAGAGATTGGCAATTCCAGGGCGGAAATTATCCAAATGATTTTAGTGAAGTTGTATGAAGTTTAAAAACGCAGTGGAGCACTTCCTGTATTGTCATGTAACATTAAAACTCTGCAGGTTTTGTGTGTTAAACATGTGTAAATGAAACAAAACACAACTCCTGTATGTCTGTGGTGAGGAAACAACGTTATAACAGATTAGAAAGTAGCGTAATATGGGCCCTGGAGTGTTTAACATATCTCGCAAAGACATTTTATTGTATTTTTATGGTTATTTTCATGGTTATTTTCAACATCTTCACCCCTCACAGTACCGGCCTCCTCCCTGTGTTTCAGTGGATGATCCAGAAGCCTCATAAAGTGGCCACGTTCTTCGGCTGCATCGGGACGGATCAGTTCGGGCAGATCCTGAAGCAGAAGGCGGAGGAGGCTCACGTCGACGCCCACTACTACGAACAGAGCGAGGAGCCCACTGGAACCTGCGCCGCCTGCATCACCGGGGACAACAGGTGTGGAGACTTTACACTGGAACTTTACTACCAGTGATTCATAAGTCACATTTCTGCTATACTTTATGAGTATGTGAGTCTGGAGCGCGTGACTGACAAGTGGATAAACCAATCAGGGACGCTCATGTTCGTCCATATCAAACCACAGACATTAGGGGTGTGCACTGCCTTGAGCCTGATGATACAGTACATATCATGATACGTACTTCACAATTCGATATATCAGGATATATCGAGTCATACATATCATGATACGCACGTCACGATTCGATATATCGAGTCATGACATACATATCATGATACGCACATCATGATTTGATATATCGGGATATATCAAATCGTGACACATATCTTGATATGTATGTCACAACTCGATATATCACGATATATCCCGATACTAAAACATAGGACGATATATTGTGATTTATCAATAATTATTTTTATTAATACAGGCAAAGAGAACAACATTGTATGGACTATAATTTATAAAAATGTAGCATACTTATTTCTCTTTTTTATTTTGACTTACAGTTATATATATCTTTTTTGCGTCTTATTTTAGAATTTTTTTATTGCTATTCATATTTTTACGTATGTATTGTGACACGTGAGCTCCTTTGCCCCAGAATTTCCCTTGTGGGTTAATAAAGTTTGTCTAAGTCATCAGAAAATCATCAGAACAGTGAATGTCAGGAACACATTTTTGTGGAAAATAAGTATGAACTATAATTTATAAAAATGTAGCATACTTATTTCTCTTTTTTATTTTGATTTGCAAATACATTTATATAGTTAGGCCTTATTTGTTTGATACCTGATTCTTTCTATCTTTTTTGCAACTTATTTTAGAATTTTTTTTTGCTATTCATATTTTCACTCTAATATATTGTGACACGTGAGCTCCTTTGCCCCAGAATTTCCCTTGTGGGTTAATAAAGTTTGTCTAAGTCATCAGAAAATCATCAGAACAGTGAATGTCAGGAACACATTTTTGTGGAAAATAAGACTTTTAAAATCGATTCGGATGCATTTTGAATCGAGAATTGTGCAATGAAGTATCACGATATATCGCTGAATCGATTTTGTTCTTACACCCCCTTGTTCCTTGTCATTTTGGTCTTAAAATGTTCTTATTAACCCTCTGATGATCCTGAATTTGATCCTGAAGAGTGTATTTTTTGCCTGTCCACTTCTTTTATACAGTATCAAACACATATGACTGCTTACAAGGAAAAAAGAAAAGAGAAAAAAGGAAAAAAAAATAGAGCAGATATTTGCAGAATAGAGTAGTATTTTGTTTCATTCACACATATTTGAGTAATATTTATTCTTAGTCATTACATCCTCAAAGCTCAAAATGCTCTATTCCACCTTTTAATGTTATGAAGAGGTGGTTTTAGCGACGTTTTACCTTTTTTTCAGTAGAGTTCGGCAATTTCAGGGCTGAAATTATCCATGATGATCCTGAATTTGATCCTGAAGAGTGTATTTTTTGCCTGTTCACTTCTTTTATACAGTATCAAACACATATGACTGCTTACAAGGAAAAAAGAAAAGAGAAAAAAGGAAAAAAAAATAGAGCAGATATTTGCAGAATGGAGTAGTATTTTGTTTCATTCACACATATTTGAGTAATATTTATTCTTAGTCATTACATCCTCAAAGCTCAAAATGCTCTATTCCACCTTTTAATGTTATGAAGAGGTGGTTTTAGCGACGTTTTACCTTTTTTTCAGTAGAGTTCGGCAATTTCAGGGCTGAAATTATCCATATGATTCTAGTGAAGGTGTGTGGAGTTTAAAAACACAGTGGAGCACTTCCTGTATTACGTCATTACATCACAAGTTGGAGCGAAACGAGTCTAAATATCCAGAGTTTTTGCGGAAACCTGCAAATTAAACAATACAATACAACTGCAGGTCGCAACATTATAACACAGATCAGAAATTAAAACGTAAAATGGACCTTTTAAAAGAAAAAAAAAAAGAAATATACAAAGGTCTAGGTCAGAATAAACCAGATCACTTCAATTGCAACTTTTTTGTGCTCCCAAGTCCTGGTAAAAAGTCGTATTTTCAAACTATTACACATTTATGCCGCAAAAAAAACTTTATAAATAAAAAATATATGTAGTACATTATTTACAAACTACAACCCATTCGACAACCTCCACATGTCAAACGTGTCAAATCAAATATTTCTGGACCTTTTAAAAGAAAAAAAAAAAAAGAAATCTACAAAGGTCTAGGTCAGAATAAACCAGATCACTTCAATTGCAACTTTTTTGTGCTCCCAAGTCCTGGTAAAAAGTCGTATTTTCAAACTATTACACATTTATGCCGCAAAAAAAACTTTATAAATAAAAAATATATGTAGTACATTATTTACAAACTACAACCCATTCGACAACCTCCACATGTCAAACGTGTCAAATCAAATATTTCGTTATGTCCCACTCTCCCGGTGACCCTGAAGGCAGCGCGTGCATTCAGCGCTTTTCTCACTTCGCCGGTATCGAGTCGTGCTCCTCTCGGCTCCTGTTCTACACCTGTAAGAAACATTACAAGTCTCACTGGCGGGGCAAGCTTCCTGACCTTTGCGGGTGTCAGAGCACACATCAAATCTCCCATAAGGCCGAGCGGCGGGGGCCAAACACAGCGTGATTGACAGAAGCAGTGTTAAGTATTGATCCATAGCTCCTCCATCACCAGGGCTGTTAGAGACTTGACAGAAAGAGAAGTGTCAAGGAGGTTTAGTGGAACTGTGATTCTGTTATTGATAAAACTTAAAGGTCCCCCATTCTGGTAATAGTGGTGTCATTCAGGTTAAGTGCTACGAGGTAATTTGGTGAGATTTCGTGCTAGCTCGCGCTGAATGGAAAGTAATGGATAAGTACTTGGAACGGATCGAAATCTCCAGCAATGGCGCCTTAAACGTGAGGAAAATTATGTTGTGAAATTGTTCGAAATTGGTTAACAATGGCGAGTCTCTTGAGAAGATGTAACCCTAAAAAGTAAAGAAAAACTCAATTTAAAATTTAAAAAAATGTGAGGTATGTTTGCACCATTTAACGGGACAAAAAGTACGCACAAAACATTAAAAATCTGAATTAGTTCATTTTAAACAGTCTGATATTCATGGGTTTGAGTCACATGACCTTTTCTTGTTATGGACGCCATGTTGTTTTTCTTTTTTTAATTAAAAAAAAAAAAAAAACAAGGACACTGTACAGAAAACATTAGACTGAGGGATTTGCAGATTTAGCTCCACCTGCAGTCTCTGAGTCGGAACAAAATACATTAATAAAACTATTATATGAAGAAAAGGATTTACACCTTAAGTACTCAGTTATTATTTACACATTAAAATTGCTCAAATGCATTGTCATCAATATCCTCTGAAATGTACATTTTACCAAATTAATTCATATAAATTGGTTAACAATGGCGAGTCTCTTGAGAAGATGTAACCTTAAAAAGTAAAGAAAAACTCCATTTAAAATTGAATGAAATGTGAGGTGAAAATTCTAGTGTTTGCACCATTTAACGGGACAAAAAGTACGCACAAAACATAAAAAATCTGAATTAGTTCATTTTAAACAGTCTGATATTCATGGGTTTGAGTCACATGACCTTTTCTTGTTATGGACGCCATGTTGTTTTTCTTTTTTTAATTAAAAAAAAAAAAAAAAAAAAGGAAACTGTA
>KN515616.1:13120-24068 GCA_000787155.1 Scartelaos histophorus
AAAATTCTCGTGTTTGCACCATTTAACGGGACAAAAAGTACGCACAAAACATAAAAAAAAAAAAAAAAGAACAGTGCAGGAAAGGTCATAAAACCCTGAAGACTTCTCTTAAACAATGGAAATGAATAAGAATCATTTCGAAATCTCAAAACCTTCTGGAAATAGTCTCTCGTCCCACCCTTAATGAGAACTAATGCTATGAAATTTACCGTAACTGGAACAAAATTGGAAATCAAGCGGTCAAAACTGCCAAATAGTAATGACTGCACTTATCTTGGTATTATGAGGTCTTATAATGCATGAATCCCATTAATCGTGCAGTTTAGAGCTCAAAAACCTTCTATTCAATCTTCTTTTTCACTGTCTATATTACATAGTGTGTCCATAGTTAATAATATGCAAAATATGTTTAATGCAGTTGTTAAAAATTGGCTTTTACTTGTATTTTAATTGACATGGCGCTTTATAAACCTTTTCTTATATGACTTTTTTATACAAGCTTGGGAACAGCACTAAAAATACAACTCCTGAAGACATTTTTTTAAGAATAATGACAGTACTATTAGTTTAAATATAAAATCTCGTAGTAATTCTCTGTTTTATATGTTTAAACACTGGCACTTTTCCTTATTCTCGTCTCCTATTCGTCAATTTTTACCAATCACAGTTAAGTTTGAGCTCCCAGAAGAAAAAAAAATAGCTGTATTTGCCACTTAAAACCACTTTATTTACAAGAAATGTTGATTTAGCCTGTGGAAAACTGTGGTAATATTTTGGCACCGCTCGCTGCTCGTCCAGGCTATGATATTTTTATTATTTTTGTCCCACTCGGGCCCTTTTACGGTCCCATCTGCACCGTAATTCGCGTCGGGACCACACGTTTGAACACCTTCCTATGCCTTGAAAATCTGTGTCTCAAATAGATTTCATAAAGCCGTCCGAGTGACTTATTTCACCTTGGCACCTTCCCCGACTCCATTATCACACCTCCACACAGCGCCGATAGCAACAGAGCAGAATCTACAGGCCTGAATGTTTTTAGGGATGTTTTTGAGCTGAAATTAAGATGGATGATAAGACTGGAGGCGGTGAAGATTTATGGTTTCTGTCTGCGCAGGTCCCTTGTCGCTAACCTGGCAGCCGCGAACTGCTACAAAAAAGAAAAACATCTGGACTTGGACGGCAACTGGGAGCTAGTGAAGAAAGCCAAAGTCTATTATATCGCGGTAAGTGAGATCCTGTGTGCTTCAGAATGACTGTTCCTGGAGTCCATTGCCAGGAGAGGACAAAATGTTAAGAGGTTTTATTCTCAGGGAATTGCCTCTGTAAGCCTTCTGCATTGTTAATACATCTATTCACGGCGCTGTGTAGGAAAATGAGCTGTTACAGAGACAATGCCGGCTTTTGTTAGGCTTCTCAAGCTGCGGTACAAGGGCCTCTGCGAGCGCTCGTATTGTGTGTCTATAGTTTGATTCAACAGTCAAGTCCAGGTCTGAGATTTGAATGGATTTACAGGTGATGTATATGATTCTTACTGTCTTAAAATGCAAAAAACAGAGCAAGTTCATTTTTTTACTATTTGCATTATCGGCCTTTTTACGAAGGGTTCTGCAAGTCCTGGTTTTGTGTATTTATAGTTTGTTTTAATAGTAAAAAAAGTGTTTTGCTGTTTCAGTTCTGATTTAAAGGTGCTCGTACTGTTAAAATGTGAAAAATAGAACGTTAATTAAGAACAGAGCTGTTACTGAGACCATCCCAGCTTTTTAAAGGGCTTTTTAAGGGTTCTCAAAGTGGTGTGAAGGGTTCTGCAAGTCCTGTTTTTTTTTGCCTATAGTTTTTACTGTCTTAAAATGTGAACAACAGAGCAAATATATATATTTTTTTTTATTATTATTTGCGTTATGGAGACAGTACCGGCTTTTGTACGAAGGGTTCTGCAAGTCCTGGTTATGTGTATTTATAGTTTGTTTTAATAGTAAAAAAAAAGTGTAGTTCTGTTTCGGTTATGATTTTAAGGTGCTCGTACTGTTAAAATGTGAAAAATAGAACGTTAATTAAGAAATGAGCTGTTACTGAGACCATCCCAGCTTTTTAAAGGGCTTTTTAGGTTCTCAAATTGTGGTACGAAGGATTCTGCAAGTCCTGGATTTGTTTGTCTATAGTTTGATTGAACAGTCAAGTCCAGGTCTGAGATTTGAATGGATTTACAGGTGATGTATATGATTTTTACTGTCTTAAAATGCAAAAAACAGAGCAAGTTCATTTTTATTTTATTTTTTTTACTATTTGCATTATCAGCCTTTTTACGAAGGGTTCAAGTCCTGGTTTTGTGTATTTATAGTTTGTTTTAATAGTAAAAAAGAGTGTTTTGCTGTTTCGGTCCTGATTTGGACTGATTTAAAGGTGCTCGTACTGTTAAAATGTGAAAAACAGAATATTAATTAAGAATATAGCTGTTACTGAGGCTTTTTAAAGGGTTTTCAAATTGTGGTACGAAGAGTTCTGCAAGTCCTGGTTTTGTTTGTCTATAGTTTGATTCAATAGGCGAGTGAAGGTCTGAGATTTGAATGGATTTACAGGTGATGTATGTGTTTTTACTGTCTTAAAATGCCAAAAGTTCATTTTTATTTTATTTTTTTTACTATTTGCATTATCAGCCTTTTTATGAAGGGTTCTGCAAGTCCTAATTTTGTTTATTTATAGTTTGTTTTTTGCTGTTTCGGTCCTGATTTGGACTGATTTAAAGGTGCTTGTACTGTTAAAATGTGAAAAACAGAAGTCCTGGTTGTTTGTCTATAGTTTTTACTGTCTTAAAATGCAAAAAACAGAGCAAGTTATTTCTTTTTTTAAATAATTTGCGTTATGGAGACTGTACTGGCTTTTGTCCAGGTTTGAGATTTGAATGGATTTACAGGTGATGTATATGATTTTTACTGTCTTAAAATGCAAAAAACAGAGCAAGTTCATTTTTATTTTATTTTTTTTACTATTTGCATTATCAGCCTTTTTACGAAGGGTTCTGCAAGTCCTGGTTTTGTGTATTTATAGTTTGTTTTAATAGTAAAAAAAGTGTTTTGCTGTTTCAGTTCTGATTTAAAGGTGCTCGTACTGTTAAAATGTGAAAAATAGAACGTTAATTAAGAACAGAGCTGTTACTGAGACCATCCCAGCTTTTTAAAGGGCTTTTTAAGTTCTCAAATTGTGGTACGAAGGATTCTGCAAGTCCTGGATTTGTTTGTCTATAGTTTGATTGAACAGTCAAGTCCAGGTCTGAGATTTGAATGGATTTACAGGTGATGTATATGATTTTTACTGTCTTAAAATGCAAAAAACAGAGCAAGTAATATATTTTTTAAATGATTTGCATTATGGAGACAGTACTGGCTTTTGTACGAAGGGTTCTGCAAGTCCTGGTTTTGTTAGTTTGTTTTTTGCTGTTTCGGTCCTGATTTGGACTGATTTAAAGCTTCTATAGCTGATTTGAACTGTTAAAATGAGAAAAATAAGAGTGTTAATTAAGATTCTACATTAGCTGTGTTACTCAGACCATCCCAACTTTTTAAAGGGCTTTTTAAGGGTTCTCAAACTGTGGTTCGAAGTCTTCTGCAAGTCCTGGTTTTGTTTGTTTAGAGTTTTAAACTGATTTAAAGGCACTGTACTTGATTTTTACTCTCGAAAATGGTAAAAAACTGAATTGGTTCATTTTAAACAGTCTGATATTCATGGGTTTGAGTCACATGACCTTTTCTTGTTATGGACGCCATGTTTTACTTTTTTTTATTACAAAAAATAAAAAGATTTATCTCCAAGTTATTTTCCACCTGCAGTCACTGAGTAGGAACAAAGTACATTAAGAAAACTATTTACACCTAAAAGTACTCAGTTATTATTTACACATTAAAACTGCTCAAATGCATTGTCATCAATATCCTCTGAAATGTACATTTTACCAAATTAATTCAAACAGAACGTTAATTAGGAATATAGCTGTGTTACTGAGACCATCCCAGCTTTTTAAAGGGCTTTTTAGGTTCTCAAATTGTGGTACAAAGGATTCTGCAAGTCCTGGTTTTGTTTGTCTTTAGGCAAGTGAAGGTCTGAGATTTGAATGGATTTAAAGGCGATGTATATGATTTTTACTGTCTTAAAATGCAAAAAACAGAGCAAGTAATATATTTTTTAAATGATTTGCATTATGGAGACAGTACTGGCTTTTGTACGAAGGGTTCTGCAAGTCCTGGTTTTGTTAGTTTGTTTTTTGCTGTTTCGGTCCTGATTTGGACTGATTTAAAGCTTCTATAGCTGATTTGAACTGTTAAAATGAGAAAAATAAGAGTGTTAATTAAGATTCTACATTAGCTGTGTTACTCAGACCATCCCAACTTTTTAAAGGGCTTTTTAAGGGTTCTCAAACTGTGGTTCGAAGTCTTCTGCAAGTCCTGGTTTTGTTTGTTTAGAGTTTTAAACTGATTTAAAGGCACTGTACTTGATTTTTACTCTCGAAAATGGTAAAAAACTGAATTGGTTCATTTTAAACAGTCTGATATTCATGGGTTTGAGTCACATGGCCTTTTCTTGTTATGGACGCCATGTTGTTTTTCTTTTTTTTAATACAAAAAAAAGATTTAGCTCCAAGTTATTTTCCACCTGCAGTCACTGAGTAGGAACAAAGTACATTAAGAAAACTATTTACACCTAAAAGTACTCAGTTATTATTTACACATTAAAACTGCTCAAATGCATTGTCATCAATATCCTCTGAAATGTACATTTTACCAAATTAATTCATATAATTTCCCTCTAAAATACAATTCATCATCGACATAACCATCAAGACAAATGTCATAAGTTAAAAACAAATTGGTCAATAACTTGACGTCTGTCCTATTACAATTTCTTGAGCTAAAAAGGTTTAAATTTCATAATAATTCCCCATATACCTGTAGAACCTCTGACCTCTATGAAACCAAATATTTTTTTCAGAAATCATGAGTTATTCTGCATGTTTTTTGGACTTAAAGTGTTAAAATGTTCATGTGGTGCGACCATCCACCCTTAAAATGACTCTAAATCTAGTGTTTTTTAGTCTCACATGAAATTTCAGCTTTCTTGAACAGATATTTCCCCATTAATATTCAAACAAAGATGGTCCAAGTGTGTTTGTTTTTTTCAAATATTATGTTTTCATGTTTTCAAATCTCAATATCATGTTCATACTGTATTACTCAGAACTTAACATCCAAACCATGTTTAGAAAATAAAATGATATTAAGGTTATTCTCAGGTCGTAGCCAATTCATGTACATACAAAAAAACACAAAAAATATTTGATATAAATGTCAAACACAGATTTATGCAGACCTGACATTGTAAATAAAAAGATTTATCTCCAAGTTATTTTCCACCTGCAGTCACTGAGTAGGAACAAAGTACATTAAGAAAACTATTTACACCTAAAAGTACTCAGTTATTATTTACACATTAAAACTGCTCAAATGCATTGTCATCAATATCCTCCGAAATGTACATTTTACCAAATTAATTAATATAATTTCCCTCTAAAATACAATTCATCATCGACATAACCATCAAGACAAATGTCATAAGTTAAAAACAAATTGGTCAATAACTTGACGTCTGTCCTATTACAATTTCTTGAGCTAAAAAGGTTTAAATTTCATAATAATTCCCCATATACCTGTAGAACCTCTGACCTCTATGAAACCAAATATTTTTTTCAGAAATCATGAGTTATTCTGCATGTTTTTTGGACTTAAAGTGTTAAAATGTTCATGTGGTGCGACCATCCACCCTTAAAATGACTCTAAATCTAGTGTTTTTTAGTCTCACATGAAATTTCAGCTTTTGAATGTCTAAAATTTGCAATAGGAAATTTAACAACTTTATTTAGATGCTTAATCTGTTAATTAAAGGATAGTAGAGTATGGAACTATAGATGTGCCAAAAGATTTGAATTGGAATATTTCATGATAAATGAGATAACTTGAATAAAAAAATAGTTGATTGGTAGTTGATTGATTACTTTTCAACATCTTTTAATTCAGACTGACAAAATTCAAGTTGAGGAATTCAGATCGAACAAAAAATCAAGTTTAGGAATTCAGATTGAAAAGAAATCAAACTGAGGAATTCAGATTGAAAAGAAATCAAATTGAGGAATTCAGATACAAAAATCAAGTTGAGAAATTCAGATAAAAAAATCAAGTTGAGAAATTTGGACAAAAAAAAATCTAATTGTGAAATTTTGATAAAAAAAATCAAGTTGAGTGAGCGAGATGTTCTGCTCATCAGCTCTGATCTTACCTGGAAAAGCATCTTGAAGGAGCAGGAGCAGAACTGTGGAAAATTCCATGGAGCAGCCACATCGCAGAATAAAAAATCATATTATCAAAGTTACAGGTTGTTTCTATTCAGTATGTTTTTTCCGTACATTCAGCACAGTAATGATTTTTATCAGCTCGCTCAAAAAGATTCTCAATTGATTTTTCCAAGGTCTTTCCTGCCTGAGACCAACAGTTTAAATAGAAATGCAAGAGAGAAAAAAACACGGCATGAAGAAAAGCTTTAGGTGCTTGAGTGTTTACGGAGTTTTGAATGTGTCTAAAATTTGCAATAGGAAATTTAACAACTTTATTTAGATGCTTAATCTGTTAATTAAAGGATAGTAGAGTATGGAACTATAGATGTGCCAAAAGATTTGAATTGGAATATTTCATGATAAATGAGATAACTTGAATAAAAAAATAGTTGATTGGTAGTTGATTGATTACTTTTCAACATCTTTTAATTCAGACTGACAAAATTCAAGTTGAGGAATTCAGATCGAACAAAAAATCAAGTTTAGGAATTCAGATTGAAAAGAAATCAAACTGAGGAATTCAGATTGAAAAGAAATCAAATTGAGGAATTCAGATACAAAAATCAAGTTGAGAAATTCAGATAAAAAAATCAAGTTGAGAAATTTGGACAAAAAAAAATCTAATTGTGAAATTTTGATAAAAAAAATCAAGTTGAGAAATTCAGATTAAAAAAAATCAAGTTGAGAAATTCAGATAAAAAATCAAATTGAGAAATTCATGTCGAAAAAAATCAAGCTGAGAAATTCAGATCGAAAAAAAATCAAGTTGAGAAATTCTGATTAAAAAACATGAAGTTGAGAAATTCAGATAAAAAAATCAAGTTGGGAAATTCAGACAAAATTAAAAAAAAAACTTGCCAAAAAAAGTTGCCAAAGCTATGAAAACATAAACCAGTTAATAAGAACACTCATTTGAATGTCATTGCTACTCTTATTTTAGGTTAAGTTTTTAGTTTGGTTTAGTTTTGGTTTATTATAGTTTAGATTTGCAGCATTGGTTTTAGTTCAGACCTCGTTTACTCCTCGTTTAATCCTGATTTCATTTTGCTTTAGTCCTAGTCTAGTCCTGATGTGTTCTTCTTGCTTTGTCATAGTTTATCTCCTTATAATTGCTCAACCTTCTTTCAATACTTTAACACAGAAGACATGACGACAGGTGCAGTGTCCAAGTGTGAAAAATGGATTGTCCAGTGTATAGAAACATTCTTATTTTTCTAGACTTTAAGGTGACACGGAGTAGATTGGCGTGGACAGATGCAGCTGCATGCTGCAGTTACGTTTTTGTTGGGGGTCAAACCGAAGCTCGTGTTACAGAGTTTGGGATTAAGTTTAATTCTTGCGGATTAAGGGTTTCTTCTCATCCACAGTCCAAATGATAGCCCTGAAATTACACTGCATTCCAGCATCTCCGAGAAGTGGAAAAAGACACAACTAAAAAAACTATGTCCAACTTTAAACCAGGGTAATCTTAGGTCAGTGGTAAAAAAACACAAAAAATATTTGATATAAATGTCAAACACAGATTTATGCAGACCTGACATTGTAAATATAAATACATTCAATACAAACTACATTTTAAAATTTGCCTGTTGAAAATCCTTCACACATGAGCGAGATGTTCTGCTCATCAGCTCTGATCTTACCTGGAAAAGCATCTTGAAGGAGCAGGAGCAGAACTGTGGAAAATTCCATGGAGCAGCCACATCGCAGAATAAAAAATCATATTATCAAAGTTACAGGTTGTTTCTATTCAGTATGTTTTTTCCGTACATTCAGCACAGTAATGATTTTTATCAGCTCGCTTAAAAAGATTCTCAATTGATTTTTCCAAGGTCTTTCCTGCCTGAGACCAACAGTTTAAATAGAAATGCAAGAGAGAAAAAAACACGGCATGAAGAAAAGCTTTAGGTGCTTGAGTGTTTACGGAGTTTTGAATGTGTCTAAAATTTGCAATAGGAAATTTAACAACTTTATTTAGATGCTTAATCTGTTAATTAAAGGATAGTAGAGTATGGAACTATAGATGTGCCAAAAGATTTGAATTGGAATATTTCATGATAAATGAGATAACTTGAATAAAAAAATAGTTGATTGGTAGTTGATTGATTACTTTTCAACATCTTTTAATTCAGACTGACAAAATTCAAGTTGAGGAATTCAGATCGAACAAAAAATCAAGTTTAGGAATTCAGATTGAAAAGAAATCAAACTGAGGAATTCAGATTTAAAAGAAATCAAATTGAGGAATTCAGATTTAAAAGAAATCAAATTGAGGAATTCAGATACAAAAATCAAGTTGAGAAATTCTGAAAAAAAAAATCAAGTTGAGAAATTTGGACAAAAAAAAAAATCAAATTGTGAAATTTTGATAAAAAAAAATCAAGTTGAGAAATTCAGATTGAAAAAAAATCAAGTTAAAAAATTCAGATTAAAAAAATTCAAGTTGAGAAATTCAGATAAAAATCAAATTGAGAAATTCATGTCGAAAAAATCAAGCTGAGAAATTCAGATCGAAAAAAAATCAAGTTGAGAAATTCAGATTGACAAAAATCAAGTTGAGAAATTCAGATAAAAATAAAATTGAGTAATTCAGATAAAAACATGATGTTGAGAAATTCTGATTAAAAAACATGAAGTTGAGAAATTCAGATAAAAAAATCAAGTTGAGAAATGGAGACAAAATTAAAAAAAAAACTTGTCAAAAAAAGTTGCCAAAGCTATGAAAACATAAACCAGTTAATAAGAACACTCATTTGAATGTCATTGCTACTCTTATTTTAGGTTAAGTTTTTAGTTTGGTTTAGTTTTGGTTTATTATAGTTTAGATTTGCAGCATTGGTTTTAGTTCAGACCTCGTTTACTCCTCGTTTAATCCTGATTTCATTTTGCTTTAGTCCTAGTCTAGTCCTGATGTGTTCTTCTTGCTTTGTCATAGTTTATCTCCTTGTAATTGCTCAACCTTCTTTCAATACTTTAACACAGAAGACATGACGACAGGTGCAGTGTCCAAGTGTGAAAAATGGATTGTCCAGTGTATAGAAACATTCTTATTTTTCTAGACTTTAAGGTGACACGGAATAGATTGGCGTGGACAGAACGGAGTAGATTGGCGTGGACAGATGCAGCTGCATGCTGCAGTTACGTTTTTGTTGGGGGTCAAACCGAAGCTCGTGTTACAGAGTTTGGGATTAAGTTTAATTCTTGCGGATTAAGGGTTTCTTCTCATCCACAGTCCAAATGATAGCCCTGAAATTACACTGCATTCCAGCATCTCCGAGAAGTGGAAAAAGACACAACTAAAAAAACTATGTCCAACTTTAAACCAGGGTAATCTTAGGTCAGTGGTTCTTCAGTGTGATTACACAGAACTAGTACAGAGCTATAATCCTGTTCACTTTTACATATTTTTTCATTTCTCTTTACCCTGGTGTTCCTTAGTACATCTTTTCTTTGATTTAGTTTGATATCTTGTTCATCTTAATGGTGCAATATGTAATTTTTATGGTAGAGGATCCGTCACCTACTTGTCTCTATGGGGATTTTGCCTAGAAAATAACACAATATGGCTTTAAACCTATGGAGATAATGAAGTAAGCAAGTTATATGTCAGTATGTGTAATTGAAATACAGGGAAATGGATATGTTTAATGCCGTACTATGTAACATTTCCACCAAATAATTCACTTCTCTGTGGACACAAGAAGGAAATGGACCGTTCACCAGAAAGGTTTGTTGCAAAATATTATTATAATTTACAACTGGGTTCACAAAGTTGTTTTGGGTCCACAAATATTTAGTATAAATGCCTAAAGGGCACCACAAACGACAAGATTTTTTGGTCTTAAACGATCTTTTAAATGTGTGACAAAAAGAGTATATCGCAGATACGATGAGAACCTTATGAGACTCACAAAGACTCGAAATATGTCTGCAGACCACAGGATATAAAGTTTTCAGTCTACAGTAAAACCACTCGCTCTGAGACTCTTAAGTGTCCAAAGATCAGAGCTCTGCACTTAGATACAAGTCAAAACTGTGTTAATATTTGTGAAATGTGGAGCAATACTTCAGATGCATGATTTTTAAAGCATAAAAGACGATAAAGTCCACAGGAAGTAGAGTCACCATCGCTAACCTGCAGCTTCATGTTGATCCGTGCGCTGTGAGGAACTTTTTACGCCTTTTTTTTCTTTTAAAAAACACCTCAAACTTGATTAATATCGCAGTTTTGCAGACTGGGTGTCATTATTGGCAGAAGACAATTTCTATGGATAATGTGGATGAGATGCTGCACGTTAAATTTACACTTTACGAGAGGTGAGGAATAAAGTCTTCTCATTATTTTTGCTATTTCCTGAGTTTGTATCTTGCTTTTCTGTGTCCGTCACTCCTCTGACGCTCTGTTTTATCTTCTGTTAACTATGATGTTTGGTGGTTGTGATCTGACACTGACACCGCACATGAAGAGCACAGCGGCTTCAAAATCACACACAAAAAGACAGTCAGGTCACACCTCCCCTGAACTCGGAGAGAAGAAATCGCAGCCAAAATCGGGAAAATTCTCCTGTA
>JACN01037707.1:0-15739 GCA_000787155.1 Scartelaos histophorus
TATAATGTATTCTTATTTTTGATGTATTCAAATAATGAAATATGATTATCCTATTCAACACAAATGACTAAAGAAACAATAAATTATAAAATGCACTAATGTGAATTATATTGGCCCTGGTCATGTTTTTATAGGAAAGAGAAGATGCACATTTCTGTTTCATTTTCTATTTAAAATACATTTCCAAGGTTAAGTTTACTATTGACTTCATTTGCATCTCTGTATTTCTTTTGGAGATGAAGGCTGTGATTTATGACTTAGATTAAACACTGCAGTGTGATTGCAACATGCAAAAGTGCTTCCAGAGATAATTAGAATGACAATAGGTTTATACAAATGATGACATAAGAGTGACGGCAATCAGAGGATAGAATTACATTTAAATACTGCAGATGTAATAGTTACAATTATACAAATATGTCAGTTCAGAATACCATGATTGTATGTGTATTAGTTTAATTCAAAGGGCCTACTAGTACTTTTTGCTAACAATTTAATAGTTGCTCTTATTTCTTATTATCTTCTACTTCTAACTGTGTAATTATTTTAACTTTGATGTGATATACCTGCTTTGGCACCTTCAGATTTCTATCAAATGTAAAGTGCAATCTAAATTAAATGTATTATTTGTACTACCAGTGCAGTGTGGCCTGAAGCTGTTGGGAACCTTGTGACTTGGCGACATCTGGCTGTGTATTTTGGAAATAATTTCTTGGCACACAGTTCACGTGAGAACCACTGAGGGGCAGTGCTGTGAAACTGTCGTGTAAGTCCACAAATCCATTCTCCTAAACTAAAGAATATATCCAAATCACTACTTATATGACAGCAATATACTAATGTTTTATTGTCTCATAGGTTCTTGATATCTCTGTTTTGTTTTAGTTTTTTTTAAAGATTTTATATAAAGCCTGTAGGTCATGAATGAGAGTTATGACCTTTGGTAACAGAGCTGTTAAATATTTATCTTGTGTCAGAGTTAGGATTCACACAGAGGATACAGCAGGAGTCAGTGTGCTCATGCAGGAATGGACACTGATAAATGTATGTATCCTGTGATATGTGAAGTACATTGTCCGAAAAAACCTTAAAAAACGTCAGAACTAAAGTTTAATAGTGCTCGGTCTATTGGGAGTGAACTGAAACTGAAAGTGATTCGTTTGGCCCATGATTTCAAAACTGTGTTAATGAGAATAGGATAAAGTCTAATTTTCAAATAAATTGGCAAACTTTACTTATTAATTTTACACATTTTAAGTTGACTTGCATGATCCTAGTAAGATCCTTGCTTGGCTTGACTATGACTCCATCTAGTGGTGTCCAGACAAAATAAAACTATTAGAAGACATTTGCCCCACTCATTAACCATAACGCACTGCTGTGTGATTAGTAAAGTCTATTGTGGAGTCAACATTGGTTAGTTTATTTGTTAAGATGCCTTTTGGAAATTGCTTCCTTTACCCTGCAATGTAAAACAGTGAGGGGCGGTACTGATGTCAGGATTGCGCCTGTATGGAAATCTCTATTATTTCCAGCTGTGGATGGAAACTATTACTGAGCTCCTTCTCCCTGATGAGATTTCAAGAGCATGCTCACACACACACGCACTCACACACACACACACACACACACACACACACATGCAAACACATGCCACACACTGCAGCACAGAGTCTCACATTGAGGAGAGCCGCGCTGAATCATTCAGTGCTGATAAAAGGGAGACTGTTTGCCAGAGACACAGAGAGAACAGCAGTGGGAGGAGGACAGAGCAGCAGTGGAGCCTCCTTTATTTTCATTCACTTCCTCTGTCCTCTGCACTGACGGCAGCTCTCCACGCAGCCTGTAAGTAACTCCACTCACTCTGCTCACGCTGCACTTTCACTAACTTTTGCCACATACACTTTCAGCTTTCTGTAGATTTCATTTAGTTGATCAAAACAGGGCAGTGTCTCTGTGTTTGCATTCCTTGCCATTATACTTTAATTCTTCTAATAAGTGTGGAAATGGAGCAGATAAACAGAACGTGTTGCTGTAATGCAGATTTTTATCATCAGAAGCCTGAGCTATCACATGTTTTTCTGGGATCTCATATGTTTTTATCTTAGGGTTAATAGTTCAAATGTGTAGAAAATGTGTATTTTTCACATTTATCAGCTCCCTAAAACAGTGCTTCTTCTGAATGACCCAATTTTTTGGATAAAAAAGTGTTTACAGCTGGAATAAACTCTGGTGCTTTATGTTTATTTTCTGTGACATTCCACAGGCGTGACTTCAGTACCTGCACAGTCCTTGTTATCAGTGCAGATGTGCCTAGTTGTAGATGAGGATTGTCTTTTCATTTTCACAACATGTTGTTTGAGGTTTCACGTAAATACAGCCGAGTTAGGTGGTGGAAAAACAGGGTCTGGTCATTAAATGATGTAGTTTGAGATGATGTCACAGATTTATGTCATCGGCAGTTGACTCACAGACCCTTTTTAATGAGTACAACGCACTGGTTCATAGTGCGTTGTACAGCAGGACAGTGGCTGACCTTTGCAGGCTGGTAAGTCTGCTGGAGCTGGTCCATCTCTGCTACAAAGGCCCCCAGTTTCCCCGTTGTCCTGATTATGTCTGTGTAAAAGAAAATATGAAGTCCTGTGTTTGTTTAGTGAGGTAAAAGAGACAAAACTCAGATGCAGCGTACTAATGGCTTCTTGCGTGATTACCTGATTTAACCAGAGTGACAGAGTGTCAGCACTGGGCCCAGCAGGGTGAGAGTCTGCTCCACATGCACAGCCTTAGAGCTGCTCCTTACACCACTTGGCAAATCAGCCCTGTGTGAAAGAACAGGCCTGGTTAAAGGATATCTTCTGTACCATGCCAGACCACTGAATTATTAAGAAGAGCTGACTCTTTGTTTTTCCACCAGAGCTGTCAATGCTTAAAGTAACACACACATAAAACACATGTAGTGGACTCTGATACTTCAACTGATTAAATGACTCAGAGAAAGTAACAGGACTGAACAACTGAAGGAGAGTCACCTGCAAATTGTGCAAAGCATTAGAATAGTGCAAAGCATTAGCTATTGACTGTTTTGAATCATAATTTAAGCCAAGTCTACCTATGTGTGTTTTATCACGAGAGGAGGTCCAGTCCAGAGCAGTGGGGCTCTGAATCTCTTATTGTGAATAGTGGTCGTTAAAGTTCACAAAGCAGCAGGAGACAGGGGACAGATAAAGTTCAGGAGGGTGTCATGGAGTCACTGCAGTGTCTGAGCAGAGATAAACTATTCCCCTTTGGTTAACCCTGCACTGTGAATTATCACCTTATCACAACAATAGGGCCGTTTAAGTGAAGGAGGTGCCCCACACTCGGACCAGACCTCGGTGCCTTTTAAACTGGGCTGGAGAAGTTGCTATGGCGATGCCTGTCAACCGGGAAGTCCTGTGCAGGGGCCGGTCGAGCAAGGTCTGCTCTGAGAAGAGAGAGAGGGAGTGATTGTGTGTCCTGGCCAGTGTAGAGAGCAGAGCCAAAGAAAGGGCTACTACGTGGTTTACGTGCAAGTGGCTGATAGAGGTGTGAGTTCACTGGTTGGCGCTACTTTCCAAGGTGGGTAAAGCCTCTCCTTTTGTACAAGACATATTCATAACAGCTATTTGTGGTTGGAACACCTACATAAATCATTTTGATGCCAAAATCTTAAGTCTTCCAAGTTGTTTTTCAAGGTTGGGTAACCTGTTTGACTGCTCACAGAGCTTAGCAAGGCTTAGTGCCACACACCTGTCTGGGATAAAGTCTATAGAGAAAGGGGGATGCTTTTCAGAGCACCTGAATGACCCATGCACTGTGTGGGAACATGTTTTCGACAGTGGTTATGAGTAATAGGGTTGCATGGACTTGGAAAAACAAATTATGATTTTTATTATAATTACTGAGATAAGATTAGGTATTTCAAAAGTAGGATTCTATTCAGAGAGCACATTGTAAACAACTCCAGCATTAACAATTGAGACCAGACTGAACAATGAACTGATAAATCCCAAGTATCCCATGCATTTCAGAACATATTTGTAGAGGTCTAAACTAGACTCAGAAGACTATTTATTTTTTGCAGAAGACATCCTAATATGCAAATACCTGCAGCGTTTTGCAATTAGTGGCAGCTCAAATTCTGATTTTGATTCAAATGCAATAAACTGTGAGAGCTTAACTTAAATGAACACAATTCATACCTTCATCTCTTTCTTAATATACATACAATTCCTAGTGTCTGGTTAGCATTGGCAATTTAACAATCTGAGGTACAGTTTTTGAGCTGTCAGAACTGTTTTGTGTCGTACTTATTCCTAGGACCTTCCGCTGCCCACTTAGTACCTCCCCTGTGTTCTGTCACTTTGATTTCCACAGTCAACTATAGCTCCCTTTGTGATATTACAAAGGCTTGAGCTGCCACTTCTCATACTCACAAGCTCACTCAGCTTTGAACATGCGCCGCGACAGCCATAGGGATTTGCTAGATTTTCACATGTTACCGTTGGAAGGGGCATTTTTCTCATGCTTTGGCCTGTACGCAGTCACTGTTAATAGCCCGTGCATGTTTGAGTTCATAATTTGTTCTCTATCAGATGCAACGTCATGGTTCCTGCAAGCTTCAAGAGAAAGTGGCTGCGATTTAATGACTTGTGGTTCCTGTCTATTGACAAGAAACACACTAGCCATGTCTCCTCCTGTAGCTTAGGTCTTGAGTGAGCACCATACATGGAGGGAAAGTACTCCCCTGATAAATGTGTGTATCCCCCAATAACTGCATATCATAAACTCTCCGCGCCACATCCTTGTAAGGCCTCTGTCCGCACATCTGCCGAGCTGCAGACGGGGCGCACCATGGGGTTTTGGGATTAACGTCAGCACCAGGAATTTTAACATCTACACATAACAACACCATGACTCAATACGTGTTTGGACAAAAATGCCAGTTCTGTTTATCAGGGAATGGCTGACACACACAATTACCTTCTTTAAAACTTACTTACACATGGATTCTTTGGGTTTATTGCAGGGTTATGTAATTTATAGAGGACAAGATGATAAGATGGGTGTTGTAAAAGCAGACACAGAAGATACAACATAGGCTGTACTGGGCACTTCTGTGGCTTATCAGGTAAAAGTTTAAACTTACTTACAGTACTTTAGGGCATTTTTAGCATGCAAACCTTATTTTCACCATCGAGAGAATATACAGAAGGGATCACAATTAAATTAAAACTAAATTATAGGTTGATTGATAGATAATAAGGACATTTAAACTGTATATCAGACAGTTAATAACGTAATATATTTAGTTATCATATAACCCTATAACTGTATAACCCTAAGAGCAATCTGCCAGTGTGTGCAGTAGTTCCCATGTTAAGTCACTGCTGAGTCAATTATTAACAGCTCACCACAAAGCACACAGAAGTAGAAGAGTGCAGATTGCTTTGCCTTTTGATTAATTAAGGTTTTAGGGTGTTGTCAGTGCAAACAAAACATCTATCCCCTTATTTGCGTACTCCATCCTACTGACACTGGCCATCCTCAGGTCAACACAGCCGTGGTTATTTTTAGGTCACCATAACAATGATAAAGGCAAATTAGATAAAAAGGTCATATTAGGTTGGGTAACACAGAAAATGTTTTTACACATGAAAAATTGGCTTGTAACGAATAGCTTATTTCTGTAATCATTTAAAAATGTGAGTATTAAAGCACCAGATGAATCAATTTTTCACTAAAGCTATTTTTGATCCTTAGAAATGTGAGAACATATCAAGAATCGTAGGGATGTGGTATGGTTCACTGAGCTGCTGCCAAATCAAGCTGTTCTGGCTCACAAACTCCTCATAATACAGATTCTCTCTTTCTCTTTTTAAAGGAAAGGGAGGTAGAAGTATCTCCTTGTTAGTACACTGTTTTTACTGTTTGTATACTGTGGCTTTATAGACAGTTTACAGAGCAACATCTGGCCTGAGGCATTCTGGGACTAGATCCACTTCCTTGACACAGAAAAAATAATTTCCATAACAGTCTACAGAAGCTAAGCAGTTTCTCAGCTGCGTCTCATGTGCATATAGGAAGTAACATTTAAGAAAGAGTGAATACTTTTCTTTAAACACTTTTTGAGATAGTGGTGTCAGACTCCTCAGATGTAGGCTGGACCATTTATGGACTGTTCCCTCGCTCCATCCCAAAGACATATCTGGCCAAATGTGGTTTAAGAACAGCTTGTGAAACACATGGCCTATAAAGTTCACATATTTGAGTGAGATAATATCAAGGTTTTCTCACCAGGCAGAAGTCCTCTCTGTCACATCCACTGGACGGTCCAGATTACATAAGGCTGGATGTTTGGAGAAAACCTGAGGAGACACAGACTTATTTGACTTTTCCTTATTAGGTAGATTTTTTGCTTGCTGGCAGTGAAGTAGTGTTGTCTGTAACACGTTTCAAAGCTGGATTAAACTCCTCAGAGACGTGACACGGACTACAGACTCAATATTTTGACAGTTGCTTATACATCTGCGACATGGATGTTGCTGGTCCAGGCCCATAAAGATCTAACATCATGAAATGTGTTACATATGTCACTACTATAGGTGTATCAAATATCTAAGTGTCATCTCAATAATATTAATAGACGATTCCACACAGCTTATCAGATACAGTATGTTGACAGTTGTTAACACCAGACTGTTTTGCACACGGTCTAATTGGCAGCTTAACATTCTGTGAACACTGTGTCTAATTTACCTGTTTCATTGCCACATTCAGTGTACTAAACATATGTGGTTTAATTACCCTATTAGCCTATCCCTTTTGCGTTACCACAACTTGAATAACTAACATTCCTGGGCGGCACACAAATGTGAGCACACATTTCAATTAAGTGCATAGCTGGTAAGCAGTGACATGATCGTGCTAAATGATTCCTGATTATTTATGTTACTGTAGCAAGGATCTATAATATGAATAATATGAATATATGATATGATTTTATTCTAGTTCTATGTACTGCAGCAGCATGTGTCACTGGTGTCTTAGTAGGCTCTCTTTTTCGCTTTGTGTTTCTTCTTTAACTAGGCTAATTCTTTAATTGTAGAGAATTGAAAGTATATTCTCCTTTTTTCTTAATCACATTTGCATCATTGTGCCTATTGTTCAGAACTTGAATCTAATCAATGTGATTTTCTTTGATGAAAGCGAGGGCATCTGCTCTGCCTCAGCCTGAACAGTCTAATCGTGTTGTGGTGGACAGACTCATAGTTTCTACATTATGTAACCCAGTTTGTTGGGGGATGATTCAGTTGTCTGAAAACTAGATCACCTCCATCTCCGGTCTCCAGACTCCTTCTCTGAGCTGTGTCCTGATGTTGTAATGTAGGTCTACACACCAAAGCAGTCGTCCTTATCATCATCTACGCTGTTAGTCACTGCTACAAATAAGGAAAACTCATCAGTGCCAAGAAATCTGTTGTGCACTATAAGCAGGAAATAACTTCTTTGGGAAAGTGATGGTTGTGCAAACATAACTCGCCTACTCAATATTCTTTTTATGCTTTGTCTGTGTTTATCTTAATTTAATCTAAATGAAATGAAGACACTGTCTAAAGATGGCTACTGGCATTGACTACTTATTTAGCTCCCTGCCTTTAATGGGAGCGGAAGCCGCCCCTCATTTGTCCACTTTGATCTGTATACAACATATCCTGATGCATTTTTCCAGAAATGCACTTGATTTCAGTGGAAGCCCTCTCCTTCACCCAGCCTCTCAATTTCAGATTACTATGGGATTGTATGGCAGAGAGTGCAGAAATATGGGGTAGGAATGTGAGTCGCACACATTGTTTGGGGTGGGATTTTCCTTAGCAGCAGTGAAAGTGGGTGACTGAGTTTTTCCCTTGTAGGAATACTAGAAGAGTGGGAAAATGGAACAGTTGTCTACCTGTCAGCTTGTAAGGTGGACAGTCTCTTAGACCCTTCATGAAAACTGCTAAAACACATTCTGCAAACAAAATCGTATTTTGTTCGTTTTGTGAGTCATAAAGTTACAAAAACTCATAATAAACAGAAACCTTTGTGTGCTCACAGGTCTTCTTGATGACCAAACTGAATTAAGAAAAAAGCCTCGTTGGATCTCATGCAGTCACAGGTGAACACGTTTGATTTTGGAATAAAAATAGCAACAAAGAGGTGTCCAGATGCACTGATTTTCTAAACTGAGTGACCTTTTTATTTTATACCATTATTTTGAATACAAGTGGTCGTAGATCTAAAACAGTAAACCTCACAAATATTACAAATTAAATTTCAACAAATGCTGCCCCACCATCTGTGGTCTTTCTGTGACATATGAACTCTATTGCTGGTATAAATTGGGGATTTCCCATGACCCCTAAACACCACCACCTGATCTAAGCACCCAGACTCTGGACTGTGGGTGGGGCTTATACATTATTGCCATGACAACAGTGGGACTACGACTAACCCTGCAGGACATTGAGGGGGACACGGATGACCCCACTCCAACCTTTCTGTCCCCGGCTCCTCCCCCTATCTTCAAACAGGACACCCAAGTGAATAGGAAGTTAATGGGCTCATAATGGGGCTCTTCGATTTCTGTGCCTTTTCTGTGCATTTTCAATAAGACCCTTTTTGCATTTGTAGCAAGAGAGATGATGAAGAGGGTGTGCTACAACTTCCCACTAGTTGTGCTTTAAATAAATTAGGACCAGTGTCATCACAGGGCCTCCCCCACTGAGACTGTTTATTCTCTGGACAAAAGATGGGATGCTAACAAGTTCACATGACCTTCCACAGACAACAGTGTTTATCCAGGGCACGCCAGAGGAAATGACATAAGCAAATGTTATAATCAATATTTTGTACTTTTTTCATTATTTTTAGCAACATGCAGAGGAGGAGCACAATCCAGATGGCTCCAGAATCATTTTTTCAGGGGATCACGGGATGTCTTCTGGTGAACACATCCTAACATCTCCAGAAATGGCTCATGAAGTGGTCGTCATCTCTCCTGGCCTCCCTACTCCACCCCTGAGCCCATATCACTCAGCACGGTTTCCATCTGGGGAGTGCAAGGTTAATTCAGAGGAGCTTTTAATAGTGAATTAACTGAACAAGTGCGCCTCCTTGTGGGGACTAACGTACAGCATCTTTTAGATATCATTAGCTGTCTACAATGCTGTAAATATTAAGCAAAATATCTATTTGTTAAAGGTTTCAGATGTCAATGGAAGTGGGTCGACTCTCAGTTTTGGATCCTATTATGGGCCCTCAAAGACAAATGGTAACAATTCTGTATTCTTGTATTCTTCTGTGTATTAGCATTTGTTTTCTAATGCAACACATATTATTTTAAAAGTCTTAATGTTCTGAAATGTTCTTATTTATGTTTAGGAGGCATGTCCAATGGCGTCAGGAGCCCCACCTCTGTACCCCGCAGTTGGACACCCACTAGAGAAGAAAGACTCATCAAATATTCAGGAATTGGCCCTGTGGATGAGACTGGGATGCCTATCGCCTCGAGATCAGTAAGAATTTGAAAAAGAACCCTGATTGTTCAGAAAATAGCGACACCTTCCTAAAATAATCACATAAGTCATTTTTTCAGGTTTTTCAGGAAACACAAAAAACTCAAAATTGAAATTATGGCATGTAAAAAGTAGGCAAAAAGTGACGAAAAAAGGCGATTATTTTAGGAAGGTGACGATATTAATAAGATTAGTATTGGCTCCATTACAGTTTATTTTGCATAACTCATGTTCTTCTTCTAACAGAGTGTAAACAAGCCCAGAGACTGGTACAAAAGCATGTTCAGGCAGATTCACAAGAAGCCAGAGGGTAAGGACACTCCTCTTCGTCTTCTCTCTCCCACACTCATCTGTCAACTTTGGGTCCTGGAGAGGTGATCCTGTGAAAATATTACTGAAGAGGGAGATTAAATACTGCTAAGTCAACACCACAATACACCAGTTCTTTCTGTTTACCTGTTCTCTAATTATGCTCACTGGACTGTGCAATGAAATGAAAAAACAATACTATATATAACATCCTCAAAATATCAGAATTAAGACAGTAATTGCACCATTACACCATCCTACAAAAATGACCAGGCTCGGGCAAGGAAAAAGCCAAATTCTCAAACCAAGCGATAAACTAAAACATATCTGATGCATTTTTAGAGTCGGATTTTGAAGATTCAGAGCGGTGGTCAGCTAAAGGTAAGTTTATAAACCATAAAATGACTTGAACCACAATTTCTTTGTAATGTGACTTTTTTAAATAACCCCATAATTTCCACTCCTTCATAGTAATCTACCAAGAAAACACAGAAAACAACAATGAACCGGATACCAATCTCTTCAGACTGACACCACATGGGGCCTTACCAGACTGGTGAGTTTGTTATTATAACCTTTTTCTGTCCTGGGTTTAATAATTAAAATAGCTTAGATTTAATTATTTTGTCCTTGCACAAGAGTATGAAGTATAAGCATAAGTATGAAGTATAAGTTTTTTTTTACCATCTTAAAGAGATGTTTGCAATAAACTGCAGTAAATTAGATATTGCAAAGAGATGATCTGAAGTTGTATAAGTGTTTTAGATAAGTTTTAATAGCTGTTCACAGATATGGTACAAATTGATCAATCTGTCTGCTGTGAAAGCCACATAGACTTAAGCCTAGTGCTGAAGAGGCCAGACAAGTTTGGATTTGTTGTTACAGGCACTAACAATGTAGCCGTGATTAAGTTGCTGTCCACGTTTTTGTGTGTGGCGGTGTAATGTTTCAGGAGCGAAGACGTAGATAAGCTGTCAGACATAAGCAAGCAGCAGCGCCAACCAAAGAGTATATACGACTATGAGCCTGGACTGAGCACCGCCTCTGAGATCAACAAGCAGGTATGCACTCCTACGCATCCTCTTTATCAATGATTGTGCATTAACTTTTATCCAGTGAAATCATAACACTCCTCTCTGCGGTTTTCTACTATTTTCTTATTGTGGTATTAAAAAGAGCTCTTGGGGTAGGCACCTTTGTAAGGATTAGTTCCTGTGTTTTGGCTTTGCACGCGATAACTTAAGAGAATGTTTGTGTAGCTACTTGTTATCGTCCCCAGATGTGTAAAGTTACGTATGCGCTAAAGCTTCCTATCTTTGTCACGCCTCATGATAATTACAAGAGCATTTATGAGTAATTTACCTGAATCACAGGGATGGACGCTCAAAACTATTTTCCTGAAATGACGCAATGTCTACCTTCTGTTGTGCTCACCTACAAATTATGAAGTTTTTTGGTGAAGGGTTCTTTTGCAACAATGTCCCAGATCAGTTGCATATTGTGTCCAGGGCAAGTGTGTGTGAAGAAAAGGCATCTTTGTCTTGGCTCACCCGCGGGAGTGAGAGAGGTGTCTTGTGATCCGTATTATGGTGTTAACCTCTTCAGGAGTATAATGGCACACAGCGTGGAGACTATTTAATTTCTCTTTTTATGATGGCAAACAATGTGCTATTCCCAGAGCGCCGCTGTATTACTTACACCTTATAAGCTTCTTTTCACAGACATTGGTGACTGTAGTGAGGATGATTTCCTACTGGGGGCAGGCCAGGATTAAAACATGTTAAACCAAAAACATACATTTTTATTGTGGGCTAATTAGCCTGTTTTACCTTCTTAATATCAGGTATTCAGAGTTTAAATAAAAGATGCACATTGATGAACCAATCGCTCTTTAGAGTTTGTTTTCTCTTATGCCAAAATTAACCTTTAATGCAGGCTTTTTGATAAGAGGTGAAACATAACCAGCAAAAACCCTCAAAGAGAAAGGAGAGAAATTGTGTAGCTTCACTCTTCTGTGTCATACTGTATTTTTAAGTTTATATTAGGGAACATCTCAGTGACATTGTTTAGGTTTGATTTCATTTCCATGGAACTTTTTACTTTTTACTCTCTATTTTTTTGCTTTAACAAAATATTTCAATTTTATTTTGTTATTTGTATTATTCTGTCAGCTTTTAGTCACATTGAATTGACCATAAAACATAATTTTACTTGCTTAGACTCACCTACCTGTATCTCCAAAGAAGGAGCCAGAACAACGCAAGCCTCCTTCGATTGAGGTAAGATCTCTTAGTATTATCATTCTTCTCACTTTTAACAGGACAAAGTAGAAGTAGAGTTTTATCCATCTTTTAACTTGGCCCTTACACCTCTAACATAACTGCGGACACTCAGGACACTCTTGTCTCTGAGCTGAGCCAATTCGAGGCAGAGCTGGACTCCGAGATCCAGGGCCTGGAGAGGAGATTGTCCCAGAAGAGGCAGAAGCAGCAGCATCCAGCCTGGGGTGAGGTACTGAGCCCCAAACATCCCTCCTCCTCCTCCTCCTCCCCCATCACCATTTTAGTTGCCCGCCTGCCACACCATTCCCCCTTCTGATCCACAAGAAGTCTGCACGGATCACTGAGAACCCAGTGCTCGCTTTGACAATGCACAGTGTGTTGTTTTGTCTTGTCCCGCCTGCCTGTTGCTTGTGATGAATCTTTTGATATCTTGCCTGCAAAATCCCCCCTTCTTATACCTTAGAAATCCTACCCTATGATTGTGTAAAAAAATTAAATTATAGCATTGATGATTTTGCTTGATTTAATTTGCTCGATATGGTGTAATCTTACTCAAATCACTGCTCAGACAGAACAGTAGCAAAGCTGCTCACAAGGAGAACATAGGACCCAGGGGAGTTCTGCTCCTCTGGGAGTGGTCAGCACCTCTACTTTGTCTGAGTTGTTGTTAGATTTCCTCACAGCCGTATCACACAGGGGACTGAATACTGCAAGGAACAAGCATGGATTAACATGGATTCTCATTACAGGAGCCTAAAGGTAGAGACCTGACAGCATCGCCAAAGACTGACATTAACAGGTGAGCAGACTACATACTACTCACTTAGACATATGTATCATTTTAGATTTTTTATTGCATTTTTTGACGTATAATTATAATTTTGTATGAATGGTTATGTGCATTGTTGTTGAGCTTGTTGCAGCCTTGAGTATAGAGAAGTTTTGTTATAGACTCAACAAAAATGCTTAACTTAAATGTAATCTTCACATACCTGCCTCCTACTGGATGAATAAACAAACAATGTGATTGGATGTAAGTGCTAATAATACCAGTCAGCTGACAGTGTGCGGGCCTCTCTGTTAGGTGGCAGTTGATCTTTAACACAGTTAAGTACAATATATGTAGCTTTAAAGTACATTCCACGTTCCCCTCCGAGTGTGCAGTGCATTCTTCGAGGAATCTCACTGTTATTTGCCAAAGTGGAGCTCGTGAGTTCTGACCTTTAAGAAAACACATTCACGCTGCATGATGTTCAGGAAATTCCAATTTAAAACGGCAGCTGTGGGGCTTATAAAACGCGTTTCTTTGAGCAGGAATATGCTTTTGTGGAATCCATCAAAACATGTTAATAAGGTGAAATGAATGATTTGTGTTTGCTGGATCTTTTGTTGTGAAAATGTAACATAAGGTAACACTGATGATGACTGAACTTATGTTATGCTGATGTGATGTGGTAACCAGATGTGTTGTAAACCTGAAAACAATGGCCTGTTGTTTGTCAAAGGGAATTCTTCTTGATACTAAGATGAAATGATTAACACTTACAATGGTGTTTTCTTTTTCTTTTCCAGCTATTTATCCACATCAAAACATCCAACCCAGCGATCCGTGGGCTCATCCCCTGTCTCGACTCCTTCTTATGGTGAATGCAGACTTTGTTACCTTTCAGACACATGATTTTCCCATAAACTTTGCATTGGAAACGACTTTAAAAGAACCGTGGCTTAGAGGCACTTTGGTTGGCTTAAGTGAATTATATAAAATGTGCCGATGTTTTGCAACAATTCCCTGTTATATTTGGGTCAGAGATTTTTCTTATGTAAGATAAATACCTTTTAAAGTTTGAGCTTGAAGTAGTGGTGGTTGGGTGGAGGGGAAACAGGGAAAATAGGAAGTGGAGATTAGCTTTCTCCAATTGTTTTCTTGGAAATTAGTTGAGAGTGAGCCAGCCCTTCAATGCAAAAAGGCCTCCTGCGTTTAACAGCTCACATGCCATTTTATTCTCAATAGATCGACTTTCTCCTGCAAATGAAATCATGGCGCTCCCACCAAAGAAGGAAGAAAAGAAGGTAAGATCATGTTCCATTATTATATCCCTAATGAAATTCAGGTTTTTTGTGACAAATAAAATGTTTCTTTGTTTTAACCTAAAGCATGTCTAAAAAGGAAGCATTGTTTTATTGCAGATGAAAGCCGCACGAGCCAAGTTCAATTTCCAAGCTCAGTCGCCTAAGTAAGTTACATTGTTTTTTATCCATTCTTCAAAATGAATGCCTTTCTACATTGCATTTTTATTCCCTGGAACTTGTATTTCAGATTAAACTGATTAAAAACTTGTATTTGAAGCTTAATTGAATTCCAACTCCTCATTCCTGCATTTAGGGAGCTCACATTGCAAAAAGGCGACATTGTCTACATCCACAGACAGATAGATGCCAATTGGTTTGAAGGAGAGCATCATGGGAGAGCTGGCATTTTTCCCACAACTTATGTAGAGGTAAAATTTGATATTATTGTTTGTTTGAATGGTGCAGATTTATTTAGACCGTGTTTGCTCTACAGGTTTTGGCCCCTACTGAGAAACCTACACCCATAAAATCCCCCACATTACAGGTGTTGGAGTACGGAGAGGCTGTGGCTCTATATAACTTTAATGCAGATTTACCTGTTGAACTGTCATTTCGTAAGGTGAGTAAAACATCTGCTTTTTAAATTTGTGGTCATGTTGCTAACTTTCCTATTTTATTTATTGCATTTTTAGTTTTGGGCAACATTTACAAACTATTAGCAAATATTATGTTCCAATCTTACATTAAAAGAGCCAAGTTCAAATAATGACTTGTAATTACCCGGGTTCAACAATATCCAACATTATAACATTGAGAAATACAAAATTCATCCACAAGGGGGCAGTATTTAAACTCCAGTGCTTGGGCAGTGCTTGAGCAGTGAACTTTAATCAGAATCACCCCATATGCCAAAGTACTCAGTTTTTGTTACTTCAATAAAAGTACAGATATTGGAACCAAAAAAAAGTCATGATGCATATAAAAAAAATACTGGAAAAATAGTCACGTCATTTTTAGTTCTAATGAGGCTTTAAATTTAGTGATTTTGATAAAGATCTGAACTGTATTTTGTTCAACAGAAACAACTGAAAAATAGAATAGAGTTTTTTTCCTCCTCTTTTTTATTTTTCTATTTTTGTTTGCTCAATCTATGAACATATTAAAAATAAACCTCTTGCCTTTACAGCAGGTCTCAAACTATAATAAAAAAAATACTTTTACTTTTCAGTCATTACTCTTTCTGGAATGTTCCACAGCGTGACATATAGCTCTATTTCACATTTGGATAATTATACAGCATTTGTATAATGAATTATATAAGCTATAACTTGTATATATTTTTAGATGTCAAAAATACCTAGAAAAACATGCATTCTGACTGTGAGCGGGGTCATCGCTCCACTTATCTGACCTATAACTTGGTCAAGTCTTGGTCTTGGTCATCTGAACAATAAACTGGACTGGACACACAACACAGATGCACTGTACAGGGAGGGCCAGAGC
>JACN01140717.1:0-12780 GCA_000787155.1 Scartelaos histophorus
CTAACTTGGTCTGGTTGAGTTTTCATGATGATAGTAAAGTTTTATACTACGCTGTGAAACATTTTAAACAAAGCAGTAACATCTTCATGAAAAGAAGCATTTGACCGGCCTCCAGCAGAAAAAGTTGCACCTTCAAGTTAAAGTGTTCGCAACTGAGGGATCGCTGTTTGAAACGTCCGTCTAATGAGGCAAATTGGATGAGCTTAAAATCAACGATCCACTTTTTCATGCACAGTTAAATCTTGCCAAGGAAGCAATACCGGAGAACTACTGAACATCGTCTTCATTTGAGCACTTGAACTTCCAGGTGTTCGCTTATTATCTGCGTCGTCCATAAGACCGACGGAGAGATCCAAACAAGGACCTGAGCTAACACAGCGATAGACCCGGATCAATACAACATGCTCTTTGTAAGCCTCCAGGTGAAGAGGGATAATGAGGAAACCTGGGCAAAGAAAACACATGGAGCTGAGACGGATAAGCCGACAATATGATCCGAATAGTCTTTTGTCTGCTTTTCCGGTATTTAAATCCAGACTCCAAACAGTTCTGTAGCTGTGCATGTGACTCTTATATTGTAATGTTCATTTTAAGACTTTTTTATGCATTTTTCCAGCAGATCTTTCACCAGAAAAGTTGCAAAATGCACCTTTGTGATCTACAAAACGGTTGAGCTAAGGGTTTTAATGTCTTTTCTTATTTCGTAAAGCACTTTTTGTACAAATTATGCTATACAAATAAACTTGCCGTGTCTAGACTTACACAAACTTTATTGATTCGCAAGGAAAATGATTTGGACACAGCTCACACATGACAATATATTTTAGGAGTGGAAATGTAAATGTTAATAATTCATAATAAGGCAAAATGACTGCGTATAAATATAGAAATAGAAATAAAATATAGAAATTCAAATATATCGCACTATATTCAAGAGGTCATATGGAGAAACAGTGCAAAAAGTATGGATTTAATTAAATAGATATGGAAGATAGCTGCTCCCACGCTGAACAAACATTTCCAAACTAAATCTAACCACACTTTTCCACTGCTTTTCCTCCGTCAGTTCCTCCCTCCTCCTCCTCCTCACTGTCCTCCTGGAGCCGTCAGGTTGATGCGAAGCTGAAGGGAGCACATCCAGGAGTGTGCTCAGAATAATCCGGCAATATAACGTCTCCGCTGATGCCCGCCACGGCTCCCCAGAGGATATGAAAATCCCTCATGAATACATATGCTTTATCCACAGACAAAATGGGAAGAACTTAGATAACAACACCAAGGCGGTCAACCAAAACCCATAAAGGCCTGGGGAAGATGATAGCGCAGATGAGGATTGTTCCAGGGCGACAGCGGCGAACACGAAACAACAGGAAATCCATAATACTTGCAGCTACAGAGTTAAGCTGTTTTATCCCTATGGTGGCCAGTTATTTATTAAACAGATCATGTGTGCTGGGTGACACCAAAGGACTTTGCAGCTTAAATAAGTCTAAACTCTAAGACCACCTTCATGGCTCTGTTGAAACTTGAAGGAACTTGTGAACACGTAGAGGTCCTATTTTATGCAACATTTGCTTTTGTGAGCTTTAGGTTTGGTCCACAAAAACATACCTGGAGTTGCGTTTTGTTTTATTCACAAATGTTTGAGTAATTTTTAGTCTGTCTATATGTCCGAGGTAGTGGTAGTTTTCAAGTAAACAGCTACTTTTTAACTTTGGTTCAATGAAGTTCACTTGGTCTTCAATTAATATGTTTTTTTTTTCTTTTTTTCAGACCAAGATTTTGTTTTCATTCCTGACAGTATGACAAGATGTTATGACCCAGCTCGACTAGGGTGGGGGAAGTAACAAAAAAAACAAAAAAAAAACAGGTGGAAAATGGAATAAATAAGTAATGTTTAATTAACAGGAGTGTAAAAGAGTTAAGAAAAAAAAAACAGAATAAAATATGTACAGAAAATAAACCAAGTTAAGAAACAAAATACCAGGATTAACATAAAAGAAGTTTCGTGCTAAAAACTTGTCACGTGAGTTCACAAAAATGAGTGATTAAACTAAGGGACACATAAAACTAAACCACGAGTGTCCCAAAGAAAACCACAAACCCACAAACAGAATCGAGCGATCAAATCAAAAAGCACAAACCAGAATGAACTAAACAAAACCGAGTGTCTCAACCACACAGAAAAGTCACGTACTAGTACAAACACAAACAGAATGACTGACACAAGACACTATGGCAGACTGACCACAAAGTCCAGCAGCCCTGAACAGGAGCTGAGATCCTCTTAAATAGGGGGAGGAGGCTGGAGGCGGGGCCAGGGGAAGAGGTGCTCCACCAATCAGGGACCAGGGCTCAAGCAGCAGGAACAAAATGGCAGCAAAACACAAAAATCAAACAACAAACAAACATAACTGGAACAGAGGACAACAAACATTGTCGTTGGATTGAAGAGGTAATTGAAATATGGAGACGTTCCTCCAGGACAATAAACCAGGATGAGGGGACTGTTTTACTCTCACACACCTGGGATACTGTCCTGAGGAAGTGGGACTGCAGATGGCGCTGTTATTCTGTCTCCACCTTTAGGAAAATCAGCTGATCGGACACATCACCGCAACATCACGTGACGACTCTGAGAAAAAACATTCAATCGAAACTGTCAGGTATGAAAATAAAGTCTTCGTCTGAAAAAATAATCTAATAACATAGCTACTTTTTAACTTTAGTTCAGTAGAGATTGGCAATTCTAGGGTGGAAATCATTTACATTATTCAAGTGATGGTGTATGAAGTTTACAAAGACAGTGGGGCATTTCCTGCATTACCACATGACATGAAAGGTGGAAATGAGTTTTCATTTTGAGAGAAGAACTCAACCAACTGTTAAGCATGTGTGAATGAAACAAAACACATCTGCAGGTATGTTTGTGGGCAGGAAACAACATCATAAGACCAGAAATAAAATGTGTTTTTTAAGACATTTTGTCAAAGGGCAATACATCCAGTTGTAAAGTGATGCTAAATGAATGCTAATCTGAATGACAGTACAGTATAGCCCTATTTATTGCTAAGCATCGACTGTGGATGAGTTGTTTTCCAGTTCTTTTCCATAAACTTTCCCATGCTGAGTGTTGTCACGTTAATGCACTCGCTTCTACGTGTTGTTCCAAATAAAGATGACTCTATTTTTCAACTTGTGTTTGTGCTGAAACTGTGAGGCAGGTGAGAGGAGGCTGAACTCGCAAAGCAAAGACTTTATGTGCTGTGTTCTTCTATCGGGCCAAAACTGGCACATCGGCAGACAGCGGGGAGCATCGATGTAAAATCCGGATACAAGAAGGAAAAAATCAGACTTTAAATGAAGATAAGTCAGGTTATTTTAGGATGAGGAGCAGGGCCACACCTCCTCTCCGCCCCTGACAGCTGCTGCACTATATAAACCACACACTCCTCTGATGATCACGTCCCCTCCCACTTCTAACATCTTCCCTGCCTAGAATTATCTTTTATTTTTGTCACACAGGAGAGTTTGCCGGCTTCACATCTTGCAGCCACATGATAGTGCAGTGACATCTCTTGTAGGCTGCATTACAGAGTTTTTTCCAGCTGTCAGACACCTTCTGCAGATATGTATCCCGTGTGTGATAAAGGGTACGATCTTTCATCACAACTTATGGTCCTTGGATGTTCCTTTGCGGATTTCGATGTCCTCGCTGATCCGGCGGTGGCCATTTTTGCTTTCGGCTTGGATCACCCAGTCCGTGATGTGGTTTTGTCTCTTGGAGTGAACACGTCTAAGGAGGAAGTAGTTCAAACATGTAAAGCAGCAAGAATCGATACCAAAGATCATAGTCTGCCAAACAGACTAAGGCCCCATTGAAGCCCCAAAGTTGCCATATTTATGTGTTCTTCCCATAACTGTGTGGTCATACTCTGTGGTCTTGCGTGTGAAACACCTTTTATCAGGATATATGCACAATTGATGGCTCATTTCCTCTCTGCTCCTTTCTGTCTTGCCCATACTGCACCCTGTGACAGCTCTTATCTGCAGAGGACCATTACAAACAGAATCTTATCAGTGTTACAATTAGAACCAGGAAGTCTGTGCGCTGAAATGTCAACAGCTCAGTGAACCTGACAGGCCTTTATCTGGACACACCTCTTATTCCTGGATGCAGTCTTTATCTGCTGGAAAAAAAAAGATACAAATTTTAATGCACTTTAAGAAGTAAGGTTTTGAGAGTTTCTCAGAACTGAACTGCCGAAGCTATTTAAGTGTAATGAAGAAATGTGTCAGTCTAAAGACGACTGCAGTGAGATACGCAACAAGAATCTTTCACTTTTCAACTACTGTGACTCATCATTTCTAAATTTACTACACTTATATATATATATACACACACACACGCCACACATACACGCACACAAAATGCATACATATATAAACAATAATCTGCAGTATGACTCAAGATAAGATCCCAAAGGGAAAATTGTCTTGTGCTCACTGCACGCACCTTAAAAACACTCACACACACAGAACAGTCACACAAAAGTCGCAAGATACATGTGTCCATTGTTAAAGTCCATTATCCATTTGTGCAACACAACCATAAAGTGTCACACCAGCCCTATTGCATAAACAATTATTGCACCATTGAATAAATAGACTTAAGTGTGCCTTTGTTATGCAGATCTGTTTAAGAGTGCAACAGAAATGGCACAAATTAGTTTATATCTGTTACTCTAAAAGTAATAGGCTCGATAACACGTGTCTGATGGAAGAATTTTATATTCCCCCTGCAACAGGTATGAGGGGTTCCCCACAGTCCAAGCATAACACTCAACTCCATGGAGGTACATGATTTTTTTAGCACCCTGGGTGAGCGTATTATATTTAGGACAAGAGAACGAAGGATAAGGGCACAGAGCCCCAGAGTGAACTGGTCTGGGAGTGAAGATACAAGAGTCTGGACCAGGGTAAAGGAATGAAGGACGCATGGAGAAGGAAAGAAAGTTGGAGCTGCAGGAGGACACTTTTGCCAGAGAAATGGGGAAGAGGCAGCACCCAAGGGTCACCACCACCACGCTGGACTCAAGGGAAATGCAGACGAACAATGAACCGGGGACAGCACCACGACGCACAGTGTAGACTAGGGCAGGGTGAGGGACAATACCCAAGCTCGAAGCAGGCCAGTACACCTAAGGCTACGATGTCTTAGTGTTCCTTCCTTCCTGCAGGGCTACTATGCCCAGGTCATCCCAGAGAGAGACTGGAAAACACCTGGAAAAGGAATACACCCTTGTCATTTTAATATCATTTTTCATCCCATCTCATTGTAATAAATTATATGTTTTTAAACTGTCTTTGGGTTTCATTGGTTACTCCACCCTCCATTCCCACTCCCACTATTGTCCATTTTAAACCTGTGACAAATGCAAGATAGTTATTTAATGCTCTGTTGTGCCAAAGTAATATCATCTCCATGGGGACAAGCAAAACATGTACATAGTGCACCTTTAAGTGAGTGCACACACTTCAGGCTGCACTGTGATGCCGCTTGAACGTCTGAAGTGAAAGACATTGTCCTGTCACACAGAGAAATCATGGGTCAGCAAAGTCACTGCAGACAACAACTTTATAGATGACCATCCAACAGTGACTTTCAGAGGGTCACGGTGCACTGAGTGGATAACGGTCTGGAGCCTTCCCCGTTATAAGCTCTGCAATTGAACCCTTAACTGTTATTGTATTGGATCATCTTTTCTGTAATGGCCACACGGCTGACTGGAGACGCAGCAAATATGAGCTATAGCAAAACACAGGGCTTATAGAGGGCAAAAACAAGGAGGAAAACATCTGAAGTTTGTTTTGAAAAGGACACTGTACGAGGAATATGGAAACGCTCATGGAAGGTTTAGGTTGCGTCCACAATACGCTCAAAAAAGTTGGAGTTGCGTGTTTGAGTAATGTAAAAAATACTCTTCAACGGGGATAGAGGTTGTTTGCAGGTCGACGGGAGTAGTGGATTTGGAGATAACATCTATAAACAGTTTATAATCAGGGCCCGTCTTGAATACTGAAGACTTAATCCTTGGCAAATATTTAGCATGAGGGGGCGATTGTCAAAATACAGATAAGGTCCGTTCAAATAATTTTCCTTGATTGATTTATTTTATTCTCATAGCCAAACATGAATATTCAAATAAAAAAATACCAAGATTGCAATAACAGACCTGGATCACTGTTCCTATATGAATATGCAAGAGTTGGAGCACATCAGCCCCTATTGACAAACACCACAAGATTATAGAGAAGTCATGCACCTCAAGGTTAAACCAGACTTTGGCTATGCAGCAGGTAATTTTATATATATATATTTATCATGCATGTAAATTACTGACAATTTTGGTAATAAAACTCCTACTGTAAATTCTTTCAGCAGAAACATTTTTGTTATAAAATGATAATAATTTGTTATAAAATGAAACACCTCATTTTTTTCACTTTGGTAATTCAATCAGTTTTTATGCTTTATGAGTGTGTTTTTTCCCTATGATAATGTTCCCTATTCTATTTTAATTTATACTGGGGAAAAAGGCAGCAGCATGTAATAAAATTATGTTACATACATAAACATTCCTCACTTTTTTCTGCATCACTTGAGGAAAAACAATAACTAAAACACAACACTACCCACTCCAGTCCACTTTTCCCACAATCAGGGAATAATTTAGCTCCATAAAATGCTTCTTTATAAAAGTAAAATACATATTTATATAACTGTACACTGTATCTATACATTTTAATATTAATTTAATATTCAACAGAATCTTAAATCTTAAGTGTGTTATAGCAATATATATATATATAGTTATAGGCATCATGGAGTTATGTAAAATGCCAGGTTTCTATCCATTTTATTTTATCCATTTTTTTTTTTTTTTTTTTTGGCAAAAATTGTAATAAATGGATGAAGGGACCACGATGCTTCTTCATTGGGTAAAATACAGTTTTTAGTTTTCAGAAGTGAGCCCATTTCAGTACAACCAAAATACAGCTTTTAGTTACTGACTGTGCTTACAACCTGCTGTGAGGAACTCATTCTGCTTTCTGATTGGATAATTGGTTTGAGAAAGAAAATCCAAAATGTAGGCAGAAAACAACCAACACCATCACAGGCTTTGGCAATTATGGCTGAATCAAAATGACATTACAGTAATTCAGTCAAACTGATTTTAGCTTGTAAACATGCAAACAAACTATGAGCAGTTTGTGAAGCTTATGACTTCTTTTTGGCTCAAGGCTCTGACAACCACATTTCATTATATTTACAGTTTTGAGATGCTGCAATCATCAATCTTATGCAGAAGTAAAACATAAGTCTAAAATGTTGTCCTGCAATGTAAACATCTTGTCAAGCTAAACTGAAATTGATGTGGTTTAAATAAAGGTGCCAATACACCTGACATATGCCATAAATCATATTGTATATTTCGTGGACTCCAGCAGAATGTCTGAATACATTTGTATGTCTGTAATGAAATCTCTACAGTGAGTGTGAGTATCATCATGACAGTGGAATATAACTGTGCTTATTTGGGTGCTTATTCTCTCCTTAAACATGCCTCTGTGTCTGACTCCAGCTGCTGAATGTGGGCCAGATCTACCAGTGGGACAGAGATTGGACCAAATACAGGGCAGAGGTTTGGAGGGAAGCCAAATGCAAAGTGCCCAAACAAAGCAAACTAAACATAGCAATGCCAACAGACGTAGTGCAGCTTGTTTTAGCAGAAATAAAGACTATGTTTTTATATATATACATTGTTTTTAAACACATAGAGAGAAGTGCATTTGCAGACAAAAATGTATTTTCTCTCAATTGGATTCTACAAAAGTTTGTTTTTTGTCTTTTCTTGGTTCGAGCGAGAGCTAATCCAAAATGTTTAGAACTTGAATGCTAAACATCCATATCTGGTGCACAGGTGAAAGGTAAGATGGGACATGACAGAAGATGTAAATAATATTTACCAGTGCAGGGAAAAAAGATGACTCCTCTTTCACTCACTGCTCTAGTACCTCCTGGAACTCATTTTCCACTAGTTCTCCTGGGTCTCTAAAATAGTGTGTATCAGTGTGTATTTTTCATTATTGTCATTGAGAATACTGGAGTATATTAGGCAAGATTAATTCAATGACAGCTATAATAAACAACTGGCTCATACTCAACTCTTGGCTTCAACTGGCAAAGACTTAATAATATAACTACACCAACCACAAGCTGCAAATAGCAAAGAATGTGTTCACATTACTTTACTGAACAATGCCAGTTTGGTGTGTGTTCTGTGAGATAGAAAAGAAAACCAATATCTATTGCATATTGTGCTTTGTAAATTCAATTCAGAGCTGAGATTTTTAAAAATCCTACAATTTTCTACAGTTTTCTATGCAAGAACAACCTTGGCTCTGCAGAGCCCCTGGCAGGATTTCCAATTGTGCTTCTTCCCCATCTATCCTAATTTCACCAGCACCTCTGAGCCACACAAATACGCAAGGTGTGGTAGTACTTTTACATTATGTTATACCAATTGCATTTTTCTGTTATTTGCAGCAAAAGTTTCATACTGACTCATGTTCGTAACAGAGAAGAAACATCAATAAAATATAAGCCCAACTTCTGCTCTGGTAGAAGACAGAGTACGTCACCTTTATCACCTTGGTCCTAATGCAAACCCATATTGGAAATCACTCCTGAGTCCATCATCGTCACTGAGCACAATTTGCTCAACCTTGAATCTCATCGTTAGAATAGTCAATGTAAATTACCATAGCAACATTGCAAACAATAAAGCCATCACCTCATGTACCACTAAAACGGATCAATCATTCGGTAAGTGATTTATCTCCTGGAAGGGCATCTGGACACTATCAGTAATCGTGGTGTTGTCTAGCACTTACCCTGTGCCCTGTTGTCTCCGCTCTGTCACATCCTCATACAGGTGCACTCTGTCTTCATTCTAAACTAATGCTGCATTTCACAATCAAGGACATTTGGGTTTCACACTACAGTAGTTACAGGTACATACATTAATATACAGTAAGTGCTCCTGTCAGTTACAATTCAATGTTAATCATAATTTACGAGCTGAAAAGGGCTGTAATTACGTTCTTTTTTCCATTATGATGGCTCTGCTGATATGATAATCTACTGAAATGACTATGGTGTGTATTTTTGTCCTTGAAAGTTCTCACCCCATTTTCATAACATTTTAATGCAGAAATGGAGCTCTCTGTAGCCATCCGCCTGACCAGCACATGCACTTACACTAGTCCTCTCTATCCATCCATCTGAGAATCAGACCTTGAGACCCAAGAGAACAGCATTATTTTATCCATGTGCTCTCAGAATGAACTACCGACTGAGCTCGTACTAAGCCCATCACTTTTCACATTATGGAATATTGATTTTCTTTGTTGTTGTTGTTGTTGTTTCCTCATCAAAAACATTTTATTCAATCAATCAATCAAACTTTATTTATAAAGCGCTTTTCATACAAAAATGTAACACAAAGTGCTTTACAGCGGATTAAAAGCAATACACATTTCCATTCGCCCATCCCCACAATTATTGTACTGTATTGAACTGTAACTGAACTGTTGGCGTCATCTTTTTGTTTCCATTGAATTTGATATGTTTAATGCCGTACTGTGGAACATTCCAGACAAACAGGTAATGGATGTCCACCTTGAAAAGTTACACAGTGAACCTTTTTTGTAAGTCTCCATTCCCATGAGTTAGATTCGTATTCACTGCATGCTAAGAAAATTTTAGGTCAAATGGTTTATTTTTAATGAAAAACATTTTAATCAAAAACTTTTTATTTTTCAAAGAATTCAAAAAAAAAAAAATATCCCAGGATTGTTGCGTCACAGATAGAAACCCTGGGTAGTTTTTAAGTCCATAAATCATTGCCAGATTCAAAGTAATTGTGCTCTCAAACTGCATGCTTACATTAACATGCTGTGGAATGTTCATTATTACCCAAGATCAGTTTGTACCGGCTGCTGGTAGATGGAGCTCACCCTCGTCCTGTTAGATCAGTAGTTTCCTTCTGCCAATAGCTTTGGTCTACAGATTTACAACCTTATTGGCAGTGGATACGTCCTGGCCATCTCTGCCTGTCCGTCCATGGGAGTGGATCTCTCCTTCACTGTGGTTCTCCTCGAGGTTTCTCGGTTTTTCCCACTGGGTTTTTTTTTTTTCGAGTTTTTCTTGCCGAAGAAGGAGGGTCTAAGGACAGGAGATGCTGGGACAATTATCCATCTGCCTGCTTGTTGTTGGACATTCTGTATTTTTGAATTATTAATTAATCATTAATTATTATTATTACTTTTTTTTTTTTTTTTCTTATTCTGCTTCATTTTCTGACATCTTTGTTTGCTAATTTAACAATTTTGTGAAGCCTGCTGAGATAACTGTTGTTATGATTTTTGGCTCTGCTGAGATAACTGTTGTTATGATTTTTGGCTATACAAAAATAAATTGAATTGAATTGAACCACATGTCTAGTCCTACTATGGCCCTAGTGTTCAACAGAATCTTTAAAATGTTTGTCTTGTCAAACAGGTCTAAACAGGTGCTAATGTGGTTTCTTCTGACAACCTTGGAGCCTCTACAGAGACGTTAACGCACTCAGCCAGTGAACACTACCAGTGAACAGATTTGAATATAAATGACAGAGCTTGCACTCCGGCACAGACGATGACTAAATGACTGAACAGTGTCGTCCCAGTGTCGCCTCTTGTCGGTATCACTGAGCCCAGGCGGAGGTCACAGCGATGAGAGATCAGTGTGGAGCTGCTGCTTCAGCACACTGTACCTACCAGAGTGTGACCGCTGTCATTAGGGCGTCTGTGATGGCACCAGGCCTGGGACGCTTCACTCTGATTGGTCAATACAACCTGTCAATCACAACAAAGCCTCGTGCAGCTGAGGCATGTGTCGTGATGATGACAGATAACAACCTGGGGAAACTGAACATGACATGTGCCTCTTCACACTGATTGATGTGTGAAGTTAATTAGGACGCAGCTTCCATGCATATCTACACTTAGACAGTACCAATAAATACATAAAGGAACATGAATTTTATTATGTGTGTAAAAGTCAAATTTCATTTATCCAAAAAACAAACAAACAACAAAAAAAAATACTAATGTCTAGTGAGCTAATCTGCAGACCATAAAAAAATTGGGTCACCACATGAATGCATATTTCTGTGACCGTCTTCTTGGTTTTTTTTTATTTTTTATTATTTATGTATGTATGTATGTATGTATGTATGTATGTATTTATTTATTTATTCATTTATTTATTTATTTACGTGCTTGGGACAGTACATAAAGTAGTAACACAAGGTACAGTGTGAATGTGAACACAGTACATATAATTTTCATCCATGTGGGTCACAAAAAGGCCAACAATAAAACCCACTGCACAGTCCAGTCCTTGTCAGGCTTTTGAAATTTCTGGCATCAAACAATCTGATATGAGAAGGCCACACATGCTGAGGAAAATGCTGAGAGAATCTAAAGATGACAACCTTTGATACTGAGCAGAGAAAGTATTATCTACTTTTGCACATTCTTTGACATAAATTTTCCACATTGACTTGCCCATTGTACCACTAAAGTTCCACATGATTAAACTGGCAACATATATTTTCAAAAACGTAACTAACTTCGCTCTCTGTTGTGTTATAAACTTAATTTCCCACAACTCCATTTGAATCTTCTGTTGTTAAATCACGCAAGTGTTTAATAGAAATATAGCAGCTAATGATTCCTCGCATGAGTTGTTTTATAACAGAGGAGGCGAAGTGCGTTAAAGTGATTTTCGAGGTGAGCGGAACAGTGATTTTAAAAACAGAGTTTGAAGTACTTATTTTGGAGATTAAATATTTGTACTTTTTTGTTTTGGTGCTGTTCAGATTCTAGTTTGTGATGTTGTTTTACCTTTTTCTATTAGTGATTAGACCCAAGAACATCAATAGTTGCATTTCAACATTATTAATTTTAGCTCCATCTGTATTACACAAAATTTACTCTACTGGGCTTGTTATAATGTTATAATGCTGTTACTTTCTTGAAGGTATTATTATTATATATATGATATTGTTTCATTCACACATGTTTGAGGATCCAGGGTTATTAGTCTGTCTGCACTGCTAAATCTCAAAATGCTCTGTTCCATCTTGAGTTTACCTTTTGTTCAGTAACAATTGGAAATTCCAGGGCTGAAATAATCTAAATTAGTGGATAGCAAAGGTGTATGGAGTTTTAAAATACAGTGCAGCTTTTCATGTATTATCACATGACATCATGAGGTGGAGCAGAGTGTTTTCTGTTTAAAGAACTCACACTAAATATGCCAGGTTTGTGTGTTAAACATGTGTGAATGAAACAATGAGAAAACAACATTATAAGCTACTGTGGATCAGAAAATAGCGTAATATTGGCCCTTTAGATATTATTGGCCTATAGAGTGATGTGACGTCATTCAGCAATTGGAAATTCTTTACTTCTTCAGTTTGGTGTTTAAAAGTCCTGACAGGTGCACCTGAAGAAACCCTCTAAAACGCAGTGAATGGTTCTGAATGTGTGAGAATGAATGGAAAAACACCTGGAGATGAATGCACAGTAGCATCATGTTATAAAGCTCTGACTTAGAGTAGTTAAAGAGGCTGATATGAAGTATGTGTCTCATCAAAAGTCTGTGTG
>KN515623.1:11748-25401 GCA_000787155.1 Scartelaos histophorus
TCATTATTGTTCAAAGCCCTATTCTGTGCTGTTTATTGACTCATCTGTAACATGCATATTTTTAATTCTCTCTCTTGATTATTACCAGATCAACTCTTTCACAAAGACCACATGTTCCTTCTAATCAAAAACTGGGACACTCTTGGGTGTATGCAACACATACTACTACTGCTACTACTATTCCCACTACTACTACTACTACTACTACTACTACTACTACTACTACTACTACTACTACCCGTTATTATTACGAATACTCCTACTACATATACTACTGCTACTTCCACTACTACTACTAGTGCTACTGCTATTGCTACTACTATTACTGCTTTTGCTGCTGCTACTAATATTAGTCCCTCTTGTCCACCTCCTCCTACAAATACTATTCTACTTCTGCTACTCCTATTCCAACTACTACTCCTACCACTACAAATACTATTGCTACTACTACTAATACTACTACTGCTATTGCTTGTATTATTACTGCTTCTAATGTTGCTACTATTACTAGTCCCTCTCATCTTCATCCTATAACAACTTCTCTACTTTTGCTACTACTACTGCTTCAGCTATTCATACTACTATGAATACTACTGCTGCTGCTGCTACTACTACTACTACTACTCTGCCCTGACTACCTCTACTACTACTCTATCTGTGCTTTTGCTTTACTTGTGTCCTTTTTCAATAAAGTTCTTAAACTATTGAGCTACCACCCACTAAGCACTGCTTTTGTGTTACTGGGCAAGACACTTCCCTGCCTTTAGTGTGTACAATGTTGTGTTATGTTTTATAATAAAGGCGGTTTTATCTCACAGCGGTCTGCTTTTGTTTGATTTTCAGAACACTTCACACAACATCCATGCTCCGATAACTTCTGTCCCAAAGTTTATCACACAGGTCAGGGCTTATCTCCTCTCCTCGGGTCTGGTTTATATTATGGTTCGGTACGGTCTATCATCTGGTATAGGCTACGGTGCCGTCCCTACCTGGCACTGCACACATCTGCACATTTCTGCACATTTGATGCATTTCGGTTCACATCGGCACATTTCCGCACCCACTGGCACATTTCGGCACACTTCAGCACACTTTGGCATGCATAAAAATATTTTAGCATCCTTTGGCATATTTTAGCACACAGTGGCACACCTCAACACACGTCCTCACATTTCAGCTCCCGTATCTCCACACTTTGGCACACTTCTGCAGTGGCACACATTGGCGCACTCTGATATATCTTGACTCTCTTCGGCACAGAATGATATATTTCAGTACACAGTGGCACACTTTTGGTACACATCATCACATTTCAACACACTTTCGGACATTTCGGCACAGGTTGGCACATATGGCACATATGGCACATCTGAACACACCTCCGCACATTTCAGCTCCCATTGGAGCATATTCTCCAATGCTCTTTGGCACACAGCGGCACATTTCGGCACAAATTCACACCCTGCTTCTGCCGCTAAATCAACAAAGCACAAGATGAAAATATAGCATTTGAATATGAGGCGCAGGTACACTCACGTGTATCCAACCATGCTAAAAACACTATATGCTTTACAGAACTCCACAAAACACAAGTACAGTGTCCTAGCAGCGTACCAGAAAGTCACAAACATTACACAATAACAAAAGTGCAAAAGATGGACACACATCCGGAATATTGGAAATTATAATGTTTTGATGAGAAAATAATTGAAAAAAATACACTGGCAAGCTGCAACAAGTTACTCAACTTCACAAACCTGTATAGCGTCAACAGAGGCCTGTGCACTCACCAACCAGAAGGTTAACAGTTCAAATATTGCTCGAAAAGAAAATGTTGTGATCCTCGGTAAGATCTACTTAGTTTCAGTAATAATGAGTGAAGGATGGACATCTGGTGTAAGCATAAAATCTGCCAAATGTGGATACAAATACAGGGTTACTATGGGAAGGAAAAAACTAATAAATAATAATACAAAAAAATACAAAAATAATAATAATAATAAAATAAAATAAAATGCAAATAGAGCCAGTGTGGGAGGCTGGCTAGGATCCTGGCGCTAGACCTAGGTTTTGCTGTTATGTTGGAGTGTTTAGTCTGCAATGAGAGTGAAGGCTCCCCATGTGATTACTGCGATAAGCTCAGACAGTAACTACAGAGTGCACCAACACTAGTCTGAGAAATCCTGTAGTATTTTTTAACACTGTCTAATATAAAAGTTTATAGTTTTGATTCCAAGACAAGACCAACCAACAGGAGGAATAACAGTGAATATTTCTGTTATCAAATCAATAAATACATCCCTTTTTTATTCATTTTTGAGCCCCCTCAGTCTCTGGGAGGGGTTTTTCAGCTCAAGTTGCATTGCTCTAATTTGTTTGTATTTGTTGGTTTTGCACATTTCCATGTTGCAGCTCAGTGCTGTATAAATAAAGTCTGTTGGAGGCGTGTCCTTGGTTTTTCCCCATGCAGCTGAACAAAATGTGTGTTGCCCCAGCACAGATATAATGTATAAAGGCCAAAATAAGCCTGCTGTGTTAAGTTTGCATCTAATTCGTGTTATAGTGTTTGATTATGAGGAAATGTGTGGTTAGCATGCAAGTTGCTGTTACGACTTGTCTGAGAGTTTTGAAAAAAACACTTATAAACTCATCACTGTGAATAATATGGATTTTCTGAATACAATACTGGTGTCAGATATCGTGTCAAAACTGAAAGATTTGCTGGATTGGATATCAGCTTCCAAATATCGGCTCATTCGATATCCTCATTGGCGATATACACTGATCTCTTTGGACTATTTCCTGCTTATTGTCAACCCAGAAAGTCTAACAAAGTTTGGACTGTACAAAGTTTTTTGTGGTTTACTAAGAGATAAATAATAGCAGCTACATAAGACATTTGAGTCAGTTTTGTTAATAAATGCCATTTTCAATCTTTGCATGGGTATCTTTAGTATCAGAATCAGAGCTGAAAAAGCTTCCTCAGAGCATCTCTAGCTCTGATTGCATAGGGTAAGCAAAGAATAGTTGTGATAATCAGGTACACTTTACACTTTACACAGTTTGCATTGATTGCAGTCTCTTGAAATGACCAGAGAAGCAAAGAAGATGCACAAATTGAAATCATGACAAAGCTATAAAAGAAAACTCGATATCTTGCAATGAAACACAACTTGCTTCTCTCAAGTTCATCAGTTTGGGCTAGGGTTAGGATTTGCCTGAAAACTTTTACAAAAATTGCTTCCACCAATATCTTAAGACTGGCTGTACCTTTGCTATCCAATGTCTTCAAATTCTATCTCGCACACAGGCAGTCCTCCGCTAACATAAGCCAGTATCTGTGTGACCTCTGACCTCAGGGCCCCTGATCTCTCCTCCTAACCTTTTACGTGTCGGCCATCTTGGATCTTGTCTCTGCTCCTGTCAGCGCCTGTCGGGGCCTCCCCTTCAGGTGAAATGGTCTTGAACTGGCTCCAGCCTCACCAGCTCTGCAGCTCTTTTCATCCGGACGGTTTTAAAGACTGACATTAGCCTCTATTTCTCACTTAAAAAAACATATGTACAATTTTGATTTTCAATTCCAGAAACTGTGTCCCCAGATATACTCTTTTACCCATGACACTGTGATGCTGATTTATTCTGAATTTGAAAGCATGATTGTTAAATTGTTTTTGTTATAAGTGGGCGTCTTGGTTCTCAAGACAATTATCCAATCAGAAAGCAGCCTCTCATTTGGGTCGCCATTTTCAACGCTGAAATCCAGTTGGTTTAAATCTAAAACGCCTCTCTCTGATCTGAAAGGTCACTACCAAAACCCCAGCACCTGCAGCCAATCATGAACCAGCGCTAGTGTAGATCAGCGAGTGAAAGAGTCATTGAACTTTGCAGCAGTTTTTGTTTCATGTGGACAGGGTCCGGTAATTACAGAGAGCAACCGCAAACCAGTCAAAACACTTGGAATTTCTAACAAAGATTTACCCAAACAAGCCACGCCACGACTGTAGTGGACACAAGGAGAGATTTGAACTGGCAACCTTCTGGTCCAATCGGCCCTCGAACAGTGATAGTAAAGAGTTTGATTTATCCTGTTTGTGCCAGTTTTAAGTAGTTAGAATTACAATTTTCACTAGTTTTGGTATTGTCTTTTGGATTTTATTTCCAATCATTACTAAAAGTTACACTGTGTAACTTTTTTGGTTGCTGGTCCATCGCCTGCTTATGTTTTATGGTAATTGCTTTGCCTGGAATATCCCACAATATGACATTAAACAGCTCTACTTAATATTTGTTACATTACAGCTGGTTTTACTACTCAAAAATAGCTAGAAAAACAGACGTTCTGACTGTGGTGGAGATGGAGAAAACCATTTGACTGACCCTCCACTAGAAAAGCTGCACCTTTAAAATTAATAATTACAATCCAATGCGTTTAGCTAAACTTTATCTATTTCTCATCACAGACTTTTTAACACTATGTCATTTCCCTTGTAGCAAATAGAGTTGTCTAAGTCCAAGTCCAAAGGAGTTGTTCTATTTTTTGGACTTCTTTCACGTTTCCTTCTGCAGTCCCGATGACATAAGTTCCTGGGCGTCTCCCGCTGGCGTTCCATCCGAGCAGAGCAATCAGAAACACAAGAGAAGCCTGTGGAGTCCGGACTGACTGCAGGGGGAGTGTGAAGAACAGCCCGCGGAGTCCGGACTGCAGGGGGAGTGCGGGGAGTCTATGGGAACTGCTCATGCTGCTACACCGGCTCAATAAAGTAGAATATACATGTTCAGCTATTACATGAACCAAAGCAAACCAAGACCACAACTGAGCCGGGAACATGATCTAAACCTGGAGGGCGTCATACAAATGGGGATAACTGCATAAAGGTCAGACGTATTTGATTTGACTTCACAAACCAGAGAGATGGATAGACTAGGCCAAAAATTGTACTCATGTAAGTATTTGGGACAAATACTACTCAAGTAAGAATATCTAGAGGAGTAACTATCAGGACATAACATCTGAAGTTGATTTGAAGCACATAAAACATTAAATAATGCACACAATCTGGTGTTTTGACACAAAAAAGAGACAAACTAAATCAGATCTGAAGAAGCTGCAATAAACACAAATGCTCAAATCATTTCATATTGTCACTTAAAGCTTTTGTCACTTTAGACTCACTCACAATGGGAAGAGGAAGTACAAGTAAGAGTACTGTTACTTCAGTATAAATATTATTCAGAAGGAGTACGTATGCTGCTAGAGAAGTACTCACTAAAAAGTACATTTTCTTTTAAAACTGACTCAAGTACATGTAGCTGAGTACTTCCCACCTCTGACTAGGGTCACCCACGTATAGTATATTTATGGAAAGATTGAAAACTGCTGCAAGAGCTTAGTCTGGAACTAAAATAACACAAAATAAGACTCATCCGTGTATACCTGATGCAGGGAGTTTGCCATTTGTATGGAGCGGCCTAATAAACAGTTTAAATAAGGTCTAAATGTGACTAAACCACAATAGATTTGAACTAATTCTAAGCCATGTTCAACAAATAACCATCAAAATGTGAAAAGACAGCTAAAAATATTAAGACTAAACCAAAATACTTCTAAATCAGGAATAAGCAGTTTGTATGAGAGACTGAAACAATGTCCAACTTAACTAAAACTATACTGGGACTAACTGAAGACTTAAGAGGCCATATTCATAGGGGTGTGTTCACATGCACAAACACTGTATTAAAAGTGGGACTAAACCCAGTAATAACCCTGGACTAGACCAGAACTAAACCAGGACTAGAATAAGACCAAAGAAAGTCTACCTCAGAATTAAAGTAAGTCTGAGCGCACCCTAAACCACAGTCTGAACCAGGACTAAATTAGTCAGGTGGTTTTGTCAAAATCCACTATGTTTTAATGCTCTCACGATACAAAAATGTAGATATTCATACAAAAAATAGTCATTGTCGACACAAAATATTAGTACTTTCTTTATGTCACCGCATGGTCTTATACATGTTCCAATTAAGCTCAAGATGAATCTAAAACTGTTCAGGAAAGGTCTAGTTTTGTCCTGTCTTAGTTTTGATACCAGATTTTGTATCGATTAGCATCTCATTTTTGTAAACCCTACTGTGTTTTAACAAAATCCGGTCTTAACCAGATCCAGCCAGTTCAATTAGGACTAACTAACCAATGTCTAGACCAAATCGTAACCCTTAGTTTTTCCACAAATTCATTCCAAATTCAATCCCGTTTCTACCGCAGAGAAGTTTCACCTTGGCCAGTAGCATTACATCAGGCCCCGTGCTTACAAGATGTTACCCAGACTCCGGTGCCCCCTTCCAGCTAAGTGGCCAGTTGTTCGGCGAAAATTCTGCCATCAGCGCCTTCCATTGACACCCAGTTAATCTTTATCAGCCATGCTAATGTTTAACCCACGATTCAAAAGGAGGCCGTGACAGCAGAAGAGTCGGAGAGGGGCGAGGGGGCAGGGGAGGGTAAGGGACCTGGGGGGGTTGGAGGTTCTCTGCTGCCCGGGGCCCGTGAAAAGTGCCAAGCTCACCAAGTCTGTCAGAGCATGCCCAACGAGGATGGATGTGGCCGGAGCTGAGAGAGCATGTGTCGCCGCGGGGCTACAGGGGCGGAAAACGGCGAGCTAGCCAGGGAGAGGCGTGTGTGGCGAGCTACATGCTAACCGCTAACAGCAGAGCCAAAGGAACAGAGCCAAAAATAGAGGAACTGCAGCCGAAGTGCTACACAAGCCAAAAAATTACTACTAAATTATATTGCTTAGCTATTCCTGGGTTTCAGATGTAAATATTTCTTACTGATTTGAGGGGCATGGCGATGGTCTTCTTTTGTTATAGCAATGACACAGTTGATTTGCAAACATCTTTTCAATGGGGGAACCATCCTCACAAAATCCTTTAATTCTAGAAGGAATTATTTGCCTGATAGCCACTAAGATGGATAAAGAAGATAAAATAAAGTGTCAATCTGGTGACAAAAATGTAATAAACAAATAAAAACAAAAAATTTAACTATATTTGGGTTATCAGAAATACTACACGAGCAGATGCAAACCTATATATTGCTAGAGGCTTGATTGTTAGAAAACTGTCCAAAAATTGGAAGTAGAATGCAAGTTTCTACAAATCAAGATTTTAAAACTTACACAGGTTATTCATCTTGTTTTCAGATTTATTATCTATGTTATTGTTTTGAAGCTGCTTCACTCTAGTCTAGAGGTAGTTTATTTTAAGATGACTTGTAAAGTAACTTTATCTTCCTGTATGATCAGGTAATTTCACTACTTTTATGCCATTTTCTTTAGTGTTAATATCTTACATTTTTGCCAACCATTTTATGCACTTAAGGCAGGCACATCAATGAGTTCCCTTTTGCTTTTTTTCTTTTTTTTTTTTTATATAAATCAAAAATTTAGGCTATCCAATCACTGAAATTCCATATTACATTATAGACCATATGGGTTGTTTCATTCTTTACAGCTGTACACTATTTAATCTGTATCTGTTTATAACTGACAAATGATAAGCAAAGAAATAAATGTGGTCTTACTAAACTCTGTATGTATCTGCTAACTATTATAGTCTATAATATTAGCATCTATAGCAGCTAAAGCGAGTGGTTTCATCCTCCAGCCTTTTTCAGGGTTAGCTTAGGTTAACCCTCGTAACGCAATACTTGAGAACGAGCTCGCCACGCCCGCTCAAACACATCCACACCGACAATCAGACAGTGATCAAAGCTACGAACGATATCACTGGAGCCAAAAGGAAAGGAAATGAGGAGTATGAGGAGTACAGTGGTGCAGTTGGTATGTGTTCACCTTCTGACCAAAAGGTTGTGGATTCAAATATTCCTCGATGTATTGCTCTTGTGTCTTTGAGCAAGCCACTTCAACCCCATCGCCCATCCTCAGCGCCAAATGACCATGCGTTGATTCACTGTGCCAACCAAACAAAAAAAAATTAAATAAAAAAACATATTAAAATGAACTGAAACTTAGCCAGCACCATGCACACTTTTGCTAATGCTAATTTACTACTATTGCATCGACACAATTATATCCTGTAATTATCCAAACCTGCAATTTTCCACTTTAAAGCTATGATATTTGTATTCAAAAGTCTAATTAAATCATCAAAATCAATACATCATCAGATCCCATCTATCAAAGCTAATTCTGAATCAATAATTCTGTCATTGATTTGAGTGATTGTTTGCTAGCCGACATCAGCTTCCTAAGTAGCTTGCGGTTTGGCATTGCTGCAGAAAGAGTTGTAATTACATGCTTTTTATGAGTTGATACCGCCAACTGTTGTGCTAGTTCAGGCTTGTCTTGGTTTGCTAACAACTGCTTTTGACACAATGAAGCTAGCGTCGTAACCTTAGCCGCACATTTGGCACAAAAGCTTACTGGGGTTTGCTTTGTAAACTGTCAGACTATTTTACCCCTGTCCCTGCGTTGCCCGAACAGTGTCAGTGATGTATGACAAAATCAATGCGATGCTGGCGTCTAGGTGGAGTTGTGGGTGCAATTCCGGAAGTGTGAGCAAACCACTGGGGTCAAAGCAGCTGTGGATTCAGCCATTAAAACTGATTGTATCGGCATGAAGGTTTTGTTATGGAATAATGGGGATTTTATATGTGGGATTTTAAAGATTTGGGACGCATAAGAAGAGCTATAGCAATGTCAGGACAGAAGTATTGTCCTATTGTGCATGGAACTACAACGACCATGATGCTTTGCTCCATCAGCCAACTTGAAGAAACATAGACCTTAATAATGCTACTTTAGGGTGCGTTAATAACTCTTACATCCCACATCAGAATTGGGACTAAACTTGGACTAGACCAAGACTATAGGCTCACCAAACCTAGGGTTTGGAAAACATCCTAAGTCTTCAAATTGTGGAGCTTTTGATCAGCATTTTTATAGTCTACTTTAAATTACCTTTATTTGGACTCTGCAATAGCCTTATTTATGAATACAGGAGAAGTTAGGCCAACTGACACTCATTTTGAATTTATGCTTGAATTTATCCTAGGTGTGACACAAGGCAAAATATTTCAACATTTTAACGAACATTTCTTGTCAGCTCTGTGCAGTGTGGTGCATAGTAATAAATCCATACATAAATAATTGGATTAAATAACAAGATTTCACTTTTATTGCCGGAACTACAAAATGTTAGTGATGTTCTTAAATTGGTGGGTTTCAGAAGACCTCACAGGATTTTATACGCCAGTATTGTTTAATATTGATAAGGGCAGCGAAAATTAATATTGTTAGACTGCAGATTTTTTGTAATATAGCATGGCCTTGGGTCTAGTCAGTAATAGAAGTGGGAAGTAGGAGTTGGGAAATTAACTTTCCGATATTTCCGATATTTCTTGGTAAGTATAATAAAATTAATACAAAAAACCTGCACTTGCCCCCATCTGAGAGCCTGACATAACTTTCTGATTTTCAGATTTTTCCAATATGTCTTGGTATTTCTTGGTAAGTGTGATAAAATGAATAAGAAAAACTCTTGTCCCCCATCTGAGAGCCTGACATCACCACATTCTAGAATCTGAACACCACCAATATACGCAATGTGAGTGTTTTTGACTTGATACCACAGAACTAGGCTACGGTACGCAAAATATGGGCACATATGGCGTCTATTCTTCTGTAATATATATAAATATATATATATATTTCCCCTTGCTACCATGCAGAACCTCTGTCTGTTGCAAGCATGTCATCATAGTTGTCGAATCCTCGGCTTAGTGTTTGAGGAGCTGTGGACGTTGTTGACACAGCGCGCGGAGGGCCGGGCTCCTGCAGTGAGCGATCTGTTCACTCCTGATCCTCGCTCTGATACAGGGCCCTAATGGTTAAGCTAACATCACACATTTACTCCTAGCGACTTCAAAACAACTTGCATAATATAAAAGTTTGAATCAATTAACGCCATTGGATTTTACGCACTGGGGAGTTTACAGTGTTGTTGTTTCGTTTTGTTGCTATTCAGAAATTTAAAGTTTTGTTTTCAGGAGTGGTAAAGCGCGTGAATGGACTTGATCAAAGCAGAGGTGCCAACGGTGCAGATTGGCACCCATGTTTACACAGATCTGCCCCGAGGCGTAGTTTGGTAACGGATATCCACAAATGACGGGAAACCAAGTGTAATAAAGAGCAACAGATTTTAGGCCTATTTATAGCTATAGGCTATAATAGTGTTAAGCACTACTTTAAATAAAAATAAAAATGCTATAAGATTATACAGTAGCCAACATAAAATTAATAAAACAAGAAATAAATAAAAACAAAAAAAGGCTATAGCAATACAAAATTGTAATCTTGTTGTTGCTATCATTATAATAATTGAAAAAACGAAATTTTCTTTCTCATGTTTCAAATTCCCTGACCAAACTCTCGAGTCCGGAGGTGTCCCGGGCTATGTTAGTCGCGCACAAACACAACGTGGACGCGGTGCTATTTGCGGCTTTGTTTGGTGTTTGGAGACGGAGGCCTTGACAATGCGCGCGGATGGAGCGAGAGGGGGAGGGGGTGCTGGCGGTAGCGTCTTGAGTAAGCAATCTGTTGGCGCGCCCATAAATCACGGGCCCTGGCTACATGCATCTTCTCCCGTTACACCTCGCCGTCAGCCCTATTCACTACGACTCATTCTGCCGGTGTCACGCGCACTCACTCACGCACACTCACGCACGCACCTGCTCACCAAAGTGCGCCCAAACATGCTTGCACCATTTTGTTTAAATTTGAGAACAATCTATTTAAAACACTAGAAATTGCAGATAGTATACTGGTTTTGATTAGTTTACAACGCCCAGAATATTAAAATATAACCCCATTAATGAATGATTTCAGTATATCTTTTTGAACTTCAAGCTATCTGAAAGCTGAATTTGAAACTTTTTTATAAAGATTTTTTTTAATTGTTGGAAATATTTGGAAAACTATAATAAATATTTCATAGCACAAATTATCCATGTTTCAGAAGGATAAAAACAGTTTGATTGCAATCAAATTCAAAACTATATATTCTTGTCATAAGTCTTCAAAATGGCGCCCATAGCAGGAAAAAATATGAAAAATATATGCAAAACCTTCTCAAATTCAGGCTAACATGTAGAATTCAAATGGGGCAGGTATTCATTTCAGTGTGTGTCGTCATCTAACCACACATGCCATTGCCTGGGACAAACTTGTCGTTGCTTATACCTATTCTGGTCTCGTCACACGCGCACTCACGCACGCGCACGAGCTTGGTTTGTTGGGGAAAAAAAAAAAAAGGTCCACGGAGCCAAGCACACCCCGCGGATGCCTCTGCTTGTCTGCGAGGAGCGGCATCCCAACCACATATCACTGATAATTAATGACAGCGGTGGAAAGCGTGCTACGGGAACACACACGTTCACGGGGACCACGGGAGTCGAACCAGCGACCAACGGAGGACACCTACCTGCTGCACGGCTGTTATGAACCGGCTCTACTCCTGCTGGACGCCACAACTTAATTTCCCCCTTTTAAAACAATGGATAACATGAAGCAGTTCTGTGCGTAATTGCGCGTCAGGCGTTTTGGTTATTTTTCTAACGGGATCCATCAAGTGCTGAGAACCTATTTGACTGAATCCGTCATGGAGCAGATTTTTCTCTCTTGTTCATCTATTGAGACGCCGTATGCTCAAACGCGGAGTCCGTGCGCGCGCTGGACATAAATCTCGTTCGTCTTCGTTCGTCATAAATCTTCCAAACATCCACAGCCCGCCTCCAAAGCAGCCTTACGGGGACCGCTCCGGCGCGTTCTGGGGCTCTACTCCAACCCATAGCTAATGCGCTAGCCCACCCCCCTTCACCGGCGCATTCTTACCTTAGCAGATCTCCACTTTGCACTGCGTTTGGTGGGGTGTCTGGCGAGGTTTAGGGGGCTCTTCTTTGGTCCGCAGATCACTCCCGGGTCTCCATCTCCATCTGCGCTAATCTCGAAGCTAACCCGAGATAACCCAAACTAGACTAAGCATGTGTCTCTCCTTACGATCCCTTCTGGTCTCTTCTCCCCACTCCCCGCCTGGTCGACGCTGCTCAGGTCCGAGAGATTGACACGGTGAACTGTGTCTGAACCAGGGCTGCGGACTGACAGCTCCGGCAGGGCCCCGTGGAGGTGAAAGCAAAGGGGGGGAGGGAGAGGTATCGAGGGGGTCCCGGTTCTGTCCAATGGGCGCAGAGTGGAGCGGCGAAAAAGCTTCTGCGTGACCGTGGGCCAGATGTTGGTTATGACATGGCGTCAAACTGCGCGCGATCAGAGCGGAGGAAGCGCAGACATTCCGCTGGGAGATGACCCCGAGTGCGCGTCCCTTCTCCCGGTTGCATGCGGCAGGAAACGCTCTTCGCCGCGCCGCTTCGTGTTTACGCGCACTCACTGATGCGCAAAGACACAAGAGAGATTCATAACCCCAGAGCAAACATATTCATTCATAAATATTAGATAATTGGATTAGTGCTATAGCAGCATATTCCATACTGCTAGAACGCGTGAAGGAGACTTCCAGATTTTCAGAGTTTCAGTTTCCATAAATTATCACATTCTTGGAGCTTAGGGGAGTGATTGTTTATGTTATTCATGCCACTCTCCGATGCTAAATATAGGGATTTCAATTGGCCTTTTTTGTTTACGCACAACATCCTAAAACCTTAATGCGAAAATCCAAAATCCTGTCCATTTAATTTTGCTGGAATCTAATTTGAAATGGAGACTGCCCCTCTTAATACTAGTGGCCAAAATAACATCTCGTTAGAGTTTTAAATGAAATTGTTTCTTACTGTTATGATACTTAACTGTCTTCTTCATTTGCTTGTAGGCTTAAATTCGCACTAACACTTCTCCCAAGCATGTTTTGAATTTACTGCCGCATACAATACTCTTGCACGACCACGGTAATATGCTTCAAAGTGCAATTTTATCATGAACAATTCAATATGGCGATTTCTCGTTAGTGTGTTAGCGCTTGGTTTTACGCACACCGTGTAAACACAAAACTCGTGCCATCATCTAGTGCTGGCTTGTGCCTATCTTCCCGCTTGGATATTGGCTCTAGCTGTTATCTGCCCACGCCTTTACGTGCCTTTACACTGCACACGTACACGCGCGCACTCACGCACACTCGCAGCAAGGAGAGAGAGGAGATAAAGTGCGAAAAAGGCGAGTGGGAAGTTCAATTACTGCACTATTTGATAAAAACAAAGAAGAAGGGAGCGTACAGCGGCGTGGACATATTTCCCGGGCCGCGTTTTATCGTCGCTTGGCTGGCTTGCTTCGTCACTTCCACCGCTACCACTCCACTCCACTGGTTCCCATTTTGGATACGGCTCCAGACGATCATTTTTCACGCGCCTTGAATCAGTGGCCTCGCGCAGAAGCAGATTATAAATTAGCACGAGGCTGCTTATTGATTTATTTCCAGTGGCTAATAATACTCCACACGCGCGTAATGAGAAGATTTACGGGGAAATACCTTGGAAACCGGATTTTCCATTCAAGATAAGTCCAACCAAATAAAAATAATTAAAAAACATAATTAAAAAGAATAATTTAAAAAATACAACAATAATAATAATAA
>KN515627.1:0-18483 GCA_000787155.1 Scartelaos histophorus
TCTTTGTTTGCTAATTTAACAATTAAAAAAAAAAATAAATATAAATACAAAAATAAATTGAATTGAAATTGAATTGAATTGAACATATTGATTATATTGGTTGCTTTTATTTTTCATGGTCTGTATCTACATTTGAAGACCCTTGTATTCTATTTTAATCATAATTTAAATCTGTTAACATTTTGGTATCACTTTGGCGACTGTTACGGATTGTCCACAAAATCAATTGTTCTCGCTCATCCCAGACAGTATAGAGGTATCTCCAATCGAAAACGTATTCATGTGAAGCACTGTGGCATTTCTCCAGATGTATAATTCATTGCACACACCTGTTTTCTCGACAGTTGCCTCCCTCCCTTGCCCCCGTGTTTTGTATTCTTCCATGTACCTTCCCTGAGCTATAATTATTCATTACAAGAGCCTTCACTCCACTGTGACAGAGCACCATTATGATGAAGTGGGCTTTGTTTGAGCGCACACAGCTGGACCTTCTCACTGCAGACTTTTGGAGGTGGAGCTGCGGCTGCACTTAGGAATTAGCGCTGCAGTGTCATCCTTTACAGCAGCATAATCAGGGTGAGGCTTGAACATGACAAGAAGCGTAATTAACACGAAAAAGCAACTGCAGCTATGACCAGACCAGACGCAGTAATGGGCGCCACTTTGATAATTGCACTTTATTTAGCCTTAATAAAGTATGAGCAAAGATTTAACTTTTAATGAACAAATTGCTTATTAAGAACTCAGGCTGAGTAGCTGTTTAATTAAGGGGTTAGAGGTTGGAGGTTATGGCATTCATTTTTATAAACTATTTGGTCATTGTGAATTAAGTCTTTGTTGATGCTTTATTAAGGCTATGAAAAGTAGTTATTGATTTTTATCAGGGTTAGGGTTATTATCAAATTAAAATTCATTTTTGATTCATATTAAAACTCTTTTTATATTCCTTAAACTAAAAAAATCAATCAGATTTAAGAGAGGAAGATGTGAGTCAAAGTTCAGGTCAGGTGCTCATTAAGATTATACTGGAAAAACTTCACTTACAGATATTAAAAAGAAAAATGCGAGGCACTTTTAATTACATTAAAGTCCTTTAATATAAAACGGGACTATCCTGTGCAATTCGGCCATGTGGGGGCTTCCTCAGGGCATAAACAAATCAATCAAGATATACAAAAGCCTCGGTGGTTAATGGCTCTAAATTAAACATACAGCATGTGTGAAGATTCACACCAGCTTAAAATAACTGTCCAAGTATCAGCTCCATCTGTTGAGTTTACCTTATAGAGTTGTATGGTATCATTACCAGCTCCAAACGCAGTTCCACTGTTTCTGCAGGTGCAGAGAACAGTTTTCAGCAAAAACCCGCAAAGCACGTTGGAAACGAGAAAATAAGAGCTCTCTCATTGTTATTTATTGTTGTTCATTAATAGTTAACTTTGCAGAGATATTGGATTTTGGTAGGGTGCCTCCAGACATTCCTTATTAACTTGTGATTCTGTATCTTCTAAATGACCCAAAATAAACCATCAGTTTGATTGACTGTGGAATTAGTCTTCCTGTAGGCAATTACAGCAGCTGATACACGGGATGGTAGTTTATTAACTCTTACATTAAAAGCTACAACAGAGACATCCTGCAGCCTCGAGCCGCCAGAAAAGCTGATTATACAGAAAAGCACAACAACAGAGCAACACTTGACTTGCAAAACAACTTGGCTATAAAAGTCTGGTATTTTCTCCACAGCCCCACCTGAAATGGAGGTTTATTGGCCCACTACTTCCCTGGAAAGTGGAAGCAAGAGGTAATGAGTAGAGAGGGCATGGTTCAGGCCATGTAGGAGGCTGATCTGTATTCTCCACAGGCTTCAGGCCCTCGCAGTCCTCCCATAGGGGTCAGCAGGATCAGAGCCTTTATCTCCAACTCCACCCCAACTCCGCAATTTGGCTCCAAGAGGGTTAATGCTCTGAAAGCTTCATAATAATGCTTTATTAACAGCCTGCAGGTTCATCAGCAGAGGTTCAATTCTCACCGGGGCAGTTTGTGTTGGATGGAAATGGCAGTGATGGGAGGATGCAGTCGTAGCAGCTGGGTAAGCATAATGTTATAACTAAATGGGAGAAATGAGACAGCTCTGATTACAGAAGGAGTAGAGTGTGGGTGGCTCTGAGTAGACCGGGGCAATCTGAGAGGGTATTTGTGTAAGTACGTGCCATCATCTGCTCCGGAGAAGTCTAAATACTTTTGCCAAAGACCCACAAGGGATGGCTACAGCGAGAGAAATGGCACCGTCAAATAATGCATGTGGGGCCAAGCACAGCAGGGACTGGATTGCAGAGAGAGCGGTTTATATCCTTTACACATTACACTGGGTCTAGTAATGAACATTTTTTTTCCACTTTATTCTTTTAATTATGTCCATTTGCTGCTATGGCATACATCTCTGCCACATCATTTTAGTACATTTCATTTTTTTTAGTCTTAGTCTATTATAATATACAGGCTTCATACTATTCAGATGTATTTAGAGTTCCAGTCATTTCCACCTTTGGCTATATTTGTTTTTCGTTTTAATCCTTGCAGCTGTAGAATGCACTTGGCAAGTCCGTCTAGATTCAGGAATGGAGACAGAAATGTTCAGATGACTTTAATGATTGGCAAATAGCTCATTGTGGTTACTTCATATTAAACAGAACCAGTTTTTACTCTCACTCACAATCTATATATGCATACAAAGATAAAATGATAAATGTTCATATTTTTATGTAGCACTTTTCCACCTTTAAGGCACTCAAAAAAAGCACTTTACGTCACAAAACCACTCCCTCACTCATACACTCATTCATACACCAGTGCAAAACAGGGTAAGTGTCTTAAAGATGCAAAAAAATCCAAGGCACTCACCGGTTGAAATAAAATGCCTTTATTAATTTACGGTATGTCAAAATGGACAAGTTTAAAAGTCCCGACGCATTTCAGCCTACGACTTTCCTCAGGGGACAAACAGAATTCTGAGTGAACCATGTGAGTTAAATACAAGAAACCACCAACAGGGCGGCTCCACCTGGAAGAGAAGGTGTGGAGACTCACCTGTGGACACTACCTGAGACACTCCACTAGAGGGCGGTGTTAAAACCATGTGAGATCAAGCATATCGACGCCTTCCTAAAATAATCGCATAAGTCATTTTTTCAGGTTTTTCAACACAAAAAACTCCCCCCAAAATTGAAATTATGGCATTTTTTTGCCTAAGTAAAAAGTAGGCAAAAAGTGACTTAGGCGATTATTTTAGGTAGGTGACGATATATAAAATCTATAAACACTCAAATGTGCACAAAAATACAGAAAAAATACATACAACTCAGTTATAAAAGTCAGTTATAAAAACACAGAGAAGTCCATATCTTCATTGAGCCCAGGATATTTAGTTGCCGGTAATTTATAAATCCAGAAGTTTTTGAATACGGTTTCCTTTACGTAAAGAGTCTGGTATATTTAGGTTAAGTGTCTTGTCCAAGGGCACAACAACAGCATTCATCTGTGGACAAACCCTTTGCCAACTGAATTACTGTATTCACACTATTCAAGAAAAAATATTATTCTGTATGACCGTGACTTCTCAACCAACCCAGTGTTACTAGATGTTCAAAGCATTATGAGTGTGATTATTCTGCTGCACTGTCACAAGTAGATTTGTACTGAAGCCCAATCTCTATTCAAGTGCGTTTGGTCTCATCTTCACACTGTGCCCTCTGCCCGGTCCTGTCACTGTTATCTGCCGCTATTGACTCTGACCTCATCAGCCGGCAGCTCCACGCATCATGTCATCATCTTGAGACTACTAAGAAAAAAGCTAAATTGAACGAGCTCCCTATCTCCATATAATTGCAACAGCACATGATTAAAAAGGGGAAATGTAACTGGTTTCAAATGCTGGTAAGATAAGAGAAAACTGATTAAAAAGATACATAGAATTGCATAGGACGTGGTTAGCATATAAATGAAGGGGGGTACCATTTGCAGTTATTCCTGTTATTCTTAACCTTGGTTCTTTCAGTTTTAGAAAACAATCCCTTCATTTATTACAGACAAAGTTAAAACGTCGTTGCCCTTATACTTTTTTGATAGTGCAGTTTGAATCCTTTCATTTGGTCCTAACTAAAATATTGACTGAAAAACACACGCAGGATGAAAAACATTGTTACAGTTTCTCATTTGCATATCAAAAAAGAAAACTTAACTGATGAATCACATGGCAGCTGTTTCCTTCCTTTTAAATATATTTTTAGTTTGATTATTTGGTTCACATCAGGCAAGAAAACTGTAATTTATGTAGCACATAGACTCCAGTGCGGTCCGCGTTCACACTAGCAAACGAACCAAAACTGACATGTCATCAATGTTTATCTTCAGGTAGAAATAAGCACTAATTTTGGAGTCAGCCCTCCATTTGCGAAAAACAGCAGCATGTAGAACTTTGTACAAACTCACTGCACATCAGCCACAGGAGACACACAGGAGCTCTCACTGTAGCGCACAGTCCCTCAGATCAGGTTTGGAGGTCCGGTCCTTGGTCCTTGGTCCAGCCTCCATACTCCATCCTCAGTCTGTCTTCCATGTGCTGGTTCCAGACACAGACTGTATAAAAAAGTGGACTAAGTGAGTGTGACGTCACCCACAGTGTTCAGCGCCGCTCAGATGAGGCTCACATGCATCACGGTTACAGGAGCGAATCTGGAGCCAGGCTCTATGTTATGAATAGGATTTTTTTTGACAAACAAAATAGCAGGAAAAAATTCTGGGTCATGTAAAGCGGGTTAATAAGAACATTTTAAGACCAAGATGACGAGGCTCACGGCAGCAGGTACAGAGAGAAGAGCGACAAGATCGGGTCTATGGTTCCAGACAGAAGCGAGCGAGTGGTGAAAGTGAGAATGTGCAGTGGACTACAGGTCTGGGTGGGTTGCTCCTGTCCTCTGTGCTCGAGGACTGCAACTGGTTGGTGGTGCAAAGCATCCAGACAGAAGTGCAAATCTAGTTTGGTTCATTGTATGTTGTTCTAAGTGGTCCATCCTCCATGCACTGTGCATGGCCTCTGGTCATTTCCAGTCGTGGTAATAGTTTCTCGATCCAGGGCACCTAACACCACTCCCCGCTCCAGCTCATCTGAGCCCAGCCTGAACCAAAGCTGCTCCTGCTGGTTCAGGAGTCTGGGTTTGGATCAAGGCCAATTGTAGCAATACTCACACTAGGCTAAATGCAGGACATTTTCTAAGTTAAATCAATTGAATAGGCTATTGCCAATTGCCATAGGTTTACATCCCTGATTTTGCCTCACTCTGGAGTGACACGTTTGCACATTGGTACTCGCTCTGATCTTTGTTTATTACATTCTCGGTATTGGATCTTTTTGCAAAATATCAAACTTGAAAATGAGTCACAGCTGGATCTGGAAAACAATCTGTTATTGCACTGGAGTTGCTGAAGATGTAAAGTGCATCATTTCAGGCAGAGGAGACGTGTCTGTTCTCCCATGATGCATTTGGAACAGTTTGTTTGGACCTAGTGTCTATTGTTTGGATGTGAGTTTGTGTTCACACCAAAGAAATTGCACCAGAGTGTGACTTTTGGTGCAGAATCAAGCGGACTGAGACCACCTCTTTTTTGTGGTCTCGGTCCTCTTGATTTAGTGCAGGTGCGATTGATGCTTTCACACCAACGAAAACAAACCGAACTAAGAGCTTTTGGTTCGAACGGACCGTTTGGTGCTGTCGGCGTGAAAGCACTCTAAGTCTTGAGTAACAGAGTAGTGCTTTCAGTTAGCTTCACACCCCCAGGGGATGTTGGTGGCATCGGCAGCAGAGTATCAATAGTATGAATGCAGCTTCAGTCTGAACAGAACCAGAGTTGTGTGTATAGTTCACATATGCCTACTCTCTATGTAAATACACTGTGGTGAGGGAGCTGAGTCTGTGCCAGGAGCAAATCCAGTGTTGTGCCCACAGCTAACTCTGCTCTGACACTTTTAAAGGTCTACTGTCACCTTCAGTTAACTATGATCTTGCCTCCAGTGTAGCATGTTCTCAAACCTATATTTCCATATTTTTTGTTGCATACTTTTTGTTTACAGTCATTGCAGTGTATTAGCAGCTCAGCCAACCACTCCAGATCCATGCATCTGTTATGCATTTCATTCACAAGTCCAATTTATTTGAATACACTTGAATACCCTCTCTCTTCTTACAGCTCAATGGTCTTCTCCTGATATGGGACTTGATAGCACCTCTGTGTTTTCTCACCTCCTTAAACACATCTATGGGGTGTGACCATGGCCCCTCTGACACACAAGGGCAGGCAGCACAGTTTTAGCATGCACAATCACCCATTTACTGCGTCACAGTATAATACAGAAATAGCTCCAAACACCCTAAAGACAAGGCTCTACCAGCAACTGTGTAAAATACAGATTGAACAGGGCAAAGCTTTACTTCGCAAAAAGTCTAACATTTTGCTATAGTGAAGGATTGTGTTACTCAGATGTTCCGATTTTCAAAGCATGAAAGGAGTAGGTAGTGAAGTTAAAACTGCTAACTGTAGCAAACCTGTTTTACAAATCCTGATCGTTCACCCGTTTTCACCCAAAATCTTAAAATGATGACAAACATTGACTCTCCCTTCTGGTTTTATGGTTATGCAAATGCTTATTATTTATTATTATTTATTATTTGATGCATTGATTGATAATTATAATAACTGATGCTTTTACTATATAAAGGCTGAAATATACTCTTATTATTCACTACAAGAAATAGTATATACTGCACATTTCATAAAAAAAAAAAAAAAAAAGATGAAATTCAGCCATCTCTTCGAGGTTTTGTGCTATGTCTGTTACAGGAACAATATGTAACTTTGTGGAGGTGTCACATCACCTGCATGACTTCACAGAAATTCTCCATGGAGATATTTGCCATACTGTGGAAAAAAAAGAGAGATTAGATTATATGGAGTATAATTGTGCTATAAAATGTACTTGTTAATAAGTTTCCATAAATCCCAACTTACTAGTGACATTCTCTGAAGTTTCTGATCCAACCTTTCTCCATGAGTGTGCTCCTCGGAGCAGTGACATGGGAAACTGCCTCCAGTCTTGAGATTCACAGTGACCTCAAATATTGTATCCACATGTATTTTGTGAGGTATTCAAAGTTTGGTCTTAACTATGATGCTGTGTTAGTCACTATTTTATTGTTGCTTTTATAATTAATTTGAATGAATATGACATAAATGTCACATAAACTCTTGCATACTTATTAGTACATTTCTGCCATTATTATCTGACCAATGATCCAATATGATCCAATAATTTATGTAAACTGCTAGCTTATTGCCAAACTTCTCATAGTCCGTGTTTTTTATCAACCTTAGCAACACAATACAACAACACACTAAATATACACTTTTGCCCCCGATCCATCACGTCTTGGCACTTCCACCTTGAAGTGATCTTAAAGGGGAGGTGCTGCTCCACCTCTGGCCAGTCAGAGGCCTGGGACATGTTAGCTGGGACAAACAGGACAAACATCAAAACTGCTCTCCTGCTCCATGTCACCACACAGCTCCTAGATTGGCCAAAGCCAGAGGGTAACTGACCATAGCCTAATCATAAGTACATTGACATGACCACTCTTTAATTAGTCAGTCAAATCAATTTGGAGGGAAACGTTTGTATATATAGTAAAACAAAAGACCTGATTCCCCATTGTGGCCTATACATGCTTTTGGTGATCTATCATACTACTGTTTAATATCGGCTGTAATATTTTTTGCTTTGATCCATTTTCATAGCCCTGTCAAACACTCTGTCCTGCTTAGTCATATTTCATTGGTTTCATCTGGCCTAAATGGGCACAAGCCCGTGTCATGCCAAACAGTACAACAGCATTGTCCACGGGCTGATGAATGGCTGCTGAGATGGAGAAGAGGATCGAAGCGATTGATCGGCACTGAGCTATCTCATCCCTGTTTTTACCCTCTGTCACACAGGTGTGGAGGGAGATGGATTCTGTCTGCCAAAGGAGTGGATTAATGGCAGTAGGAGAGGGGGTCTCACTGTAGCGTGGACCCAGACTCAGAGCACTGTCCTCTGGGCAGTGTGGCAGAGGTGCTATTGACAGGGCCAGCCTGGAGCCCGAGGTGCACAGAGACTCCAGTGCAGCGATCAGAGCAGCTACAGCAGCATAATGATGAATGTGTGAGTCAGCCTCTCTTCACCTCTGCTCACTCTTGACTGGCCATGCTAATGAATATGCATATGCATAGATGGTGTCTGCATGCTCCACTCCAAGCATATAAATTGCCAATTGCAGCAAGTTAATGGCATAAACATAACCCTTTGTTCAATTTTCATTGACTTATCGTGCACTAAATTAATTGTCTCTGGTTGGCAATTACAATGGACATTTTTTGTGAATGGCAATGTATTCTGTAAACACAGATTACATTATTCTAATTGAGGGAGAAGAAAATATGTTTAGATCACTTTTTGATATTAAAAAGGAGCTAATGGCACAACAAATAGAGTCATGCCCATTCATCACTGCCAACAATAACTCAATTAAGAATAATACCACAGATTTGATGCTGGTGTGGTCGCCCTGAGTGCAATGGCATATAAACTGAAGGTCACAGAGGCTGGAGTTAGTTGGAGTTGTGTGGAAAGTGCTGTGGAGACCCAAGCAGAGCTCAGTATGCTCCAGGCATCCTTCTCTCAGTCTCTCACAACTCTGCACTGGAAACTCACCCACACTTTCTCAATGCAGCACAAGTGCTAATGCTGTTTTTTTTAATAAAAGATGCTCAGCAAGACAACAGGGTGTGCCCTAGCCCAGATTAATGAGTCCTCAAATGCAAGCAGACAGCAGTGGAATTAACAACCTCATCGGCCTCCTCCTCTGCCTCTCAGCTTTTTGTTTTCACAAGACTCTGGCAACTAATTATAGAAAGTGCATCACGCCACGTAGGCACCTCCATGTCCAAAACAACACTCTTATCACCAATTTCTTTTCACTGTTGACAGGCCTGTTTGCCATGCTTAGGTCAATACACAGATATGCAAATATGTATTACTGCAGGTGAAAGGAACACTGAGCAGAGATCAAACTGGCACTGAAAGACAGAGAACATTCTAATTAAAATGGCAATGTTGATGTAAATAAAACAGACCGTGTCATATTCAAAGCGACCTCAAATCAGATTCACTGACGGGCAGATTGATTGTACACTTCACTAAAGCAAATGGCAGCAGCTCAAATGTGAATAAAAAAACTGCAACGGCTTCACTCTAACTATTTTCTACTACCCAAAGTCTTGCATATGTGTCAACCTGCCAGCTGTCAAATTCTTTATCTCTCCAAAATGAATATGAAATTGAACATTGGCCAATATGTGATCTCACTAAGCCCCAGCGTGTTCAGGAATACTGCCATTTTCAGTCATGGGCCAGTGCAATAACATGGTGAGCGATGTGTGGGTAGATGTGGGACTTAGGCGATTTGCAGACAGGCTCTAGCAGAGGCACCAGCAGAGTCGTCGGCACTGGCCTGATGGATTGTCTTCAGTGAACAGGCGAAAGGACCGGGAGTACTTTTTCTACAGTCCCCAATTGTGCCATTTGTCTGTGCCACCACCAGATACAGATGTCTGAGGTGAGGAGGAGTTCATTTTGAGAGGCACTTAGGAGGATGTCCTAACATCATGACTGCTTGGATTTAATTGTGTGCTCATTTAAACTGATATTCTGTATGTACAACTGCATGGAACTATTATTTATGAGTGAGAAAGAGAGATAGATCAATACAATAAATAAAATCCATGCAATAATTCCTGCATTGACAGAGTCAGAATTTGACAGCTTTAGAGGCAGACCTCTGAATGTGCTTGTTATCAATTCCACAATTCTATAATGGCTTGCTAAAAGCAACATAAAATATGTGTAATAATATTAAAATTATTTCCATTTTCCACTCCGGTGTAAATATGATGAATGTAAAAGCATAATTTGCATAAACACAGAATCCATAAAATCTCTGTCTCTGTCTGTTCACGTAAATGTGTTATAGATATTCAGAATGAATTCTGCAAGTGAAGTGAGAAAGCCCTACAGAGAGCCACACAGAGCCCAGCATTAGCTAACGGAAAATATGGGTTATTCAGGGGGAAGGACAGAGTGACTGCACAGCCGCAGGCTAAAAACTGCAGCATTACTTTACACACACATTTATACATCATATCCATATTAGAACATTACTTACATAACAAAAATAAGCTGATTCGATGTAGTCACATAGAGACCTGACAAGAAATCTAGTCACTGTCAGTGTTAACTCCAGAGTTAATTGATGATGACATCATCATGATAATAATAATAAATACTGTGTAAATATCCACTCTTCTTTAAAATATGAGAAAGTATGCAGATAACCTGCAACTGCGACAACCTCCTGATTAAGTTTTCTTAGTAGGCCGTGTAACACTGTTGTTAATTGGTTATAAGTTGCAAAAAAAAAAACAAAAACAAAAAAAAAACCAAGAATAAGCCATATGTAACATTGGAATCACTACATATTAGGGAGTTAAATATACTGTGCAGACCCTACAGTATATTTAACTTCCTAGTATGTAAACTGCCTATAGTAAAAGTGACAAAGGCCAAGTACGCTGCAGTGACCTTCCTCGTCTCCTCTCCTCAGCTTCTGCAGCTGCTCTCTTCACATCAGCCTGGTTGTCCCTTTGCAAGCCTCCTGTCACACAAAATAAATTGCCTTCACTGTGAATGGGTCAGAACAACAGAGAGATGTCATTATTTCACTGCCATTGATCATACCTGGGGAAACACACCAGTCAATAGTTTCTATAATTGCTCTGTCTCCAGCCCCTCGGAGCTTTCTCCAACATGGCGCCGCTTCATCTTCCCACTCATTACTATTTTCATGTTTCATATTTTTGCCTCTGATCACAGGGAGGGTTTGAGGTAAGGCGTTATTATGCATTCAGGTAAGAATTGCACGGAAAAGCACTACTTGAAAGGGGTTGACAAATATCACAACCGAGCACTAATGGAAATAGAAATAAATGATGTCAATAATATAGTGTATAGACGAAAATGTGTGAGAAATGAGCAAAAGTAAAGCTGTGATTGACAAGAGGCATGGCAACTTTTTGAAAAGGGATTTGTAGACTGTAGTAGGTTTGTGAAAAGTTGTTTAAGGGAAGAGATGAGGTAAACCAAGGTGAAGCCAGTGCTGCTGCGATTGCCAAATAAGATGGAGTTTTTTTGTGATCGCAATTTTTCCAAACCTTTCATAAATTTGGCATAAGTGGTTAACAATTTCCAGACTTGGTGAGAGTTCATATCTACTTATACATAGATAGATAGTTCTTCCGATTTTGCCAAAAGCGTTTTGTGATTTAAGTGAAAGCTTCAGAACGGATGAATGTTGTGCCAAGTAGTAAGATTCAGAATTTGAGCATTTGGCTTGAACTTGCAATTTGAAAAACTGTAATACTTCTCAACCACCACTTTTCTCTTGAGCTCCTCGGAAAAGTGCACAGTAGCTATTTTGCCACTACTAAAAGCACGGTTGGAGCAGGGAACAAAACCAAAACAACAGTGTGAATATAAAGGGTTTAATTCTCTCTGAAGCACATGTGGTCTCTTCTAATGCTGCAAACATAATGCCTTTTTCATTATCCTCATCTCCATCTTACAAATGGTGTATTGATTTTAAATTGTCTGCTGTTGGACGCCCTTGACCTGAGCTCCACTATGACATTTGGTTTGGCACATCCATTTGATAAAACTAATGTTGTTTTCATCCAATTTTCGTATGGCTTCAGAGGTTAGATTTGGCAAACACCTCACTCTATTCTGCAGCAGTCATCAGTCAGTCTATTGATCTGAGAGTCAATGAATCTATAATGCCATTCATCCTGATAGAATCCTTGATAAAATGCCTAAATACACAGGGCTGGTAGTCATTTATACGGCTGACGATAGTAATACGGTGTCAAGACAGTTCTTGTACAAATATCTCAGTCAGTTCATTAGCAGACCTTTGTCTCCACGCTTGTTACTAGCAATTTATTATTAATTAAATCTAACAATGATTCGCAATTAAACTTTTCATTAATAATTACTAGGAATGATTATATTCAGTAAAGGATCCTATTCATGCAATTCGTTCCTGACTGGAGAAGTTTTCGTGAGGACATTTCATCATTCAGACGACGCAGTTTTTTTGGTTTAAAGTACTTTATTGCCATGGTGATAGAGGGCTATTGACATAGTTTGAACCCCATAAATAGATCTTTTCTTGATCAGGACACTTCACATGGCCGTGTGAATATGTGATGGCTTCAGAGGTGGAATAAAGTAGCTATAAATTGCACTGAAGTAAGAGTAATGTTACTAGAAGGTTGAACCAAGACATGATCTACGAGTAAAAATATATTCAAGCAAGTTGCTATATTATTAAGAATACTTGTAGATGTAATAGATAGGGTTTGAATCTGCATCTGAATTTCCCCACTGTAGAACAAGTAAATTATCCTTTTCTCTGATATTTTTTTGTCTTAATGAAATATGCTAATCTATCTAGGAGTACAAAATATTACATAATGCACAAAACCTGTTATTTTCACTAAGGATATACCACAAAAATGCGTTGACAAAGGTTAAGGTTGCTCAGGATAATACCTATTGATTGATTTCAGAACATTTGCACAGTAAAATCTGGAGAGTAGCATGTTTTTTAAGAAGTAACATAAAAGTAAGTGTACCTTTTCTGGAGGACTGATGGTCTAATGGTCATACAGGCATGTCTCTCTTTTCTTTTCCCTTTTTTTGTATCTGAGCATGTGACCACAGCCTCTACCGGCAGTGCACTGTACAAGGTTGAAGAGGAGCTAATAAACCAGTTTCATGGCAGGTATAGATCACAGAGTATAATGCTCCTTACTGTTCTGGTAATGTAAAGGTAGATTCATGGGCTGGAGCCGTGCAGTGTCTCTCCTGCTGCACGGAGCTGCTGAGAAACGGTGGCAGTGTGCAGAGGTGCAGAGTTTCCCTGTGAGAATAATGAAAGTGAAGTCCAGCAGTGTGGGGTCGGGCCAGCCTTATGTTAGACATGACTTCGTCTGACACTAAAGCTACAGTGGGTTTGCAGCACATGGTACCATTCCCTATCCTCTGGGCTCCCATTTACAAACACTATTTTATTCTCTATTTTTGGTATGTTGTATTCTGGTATCTTTATAAATGCATTTCTAAACATGAAATTCGTCGTATAGCCTATTACTAGTGCATATATTCATAAATAGATATATACAGTATGTTTCCATAGCATTAGGTTTTATACATACATTGATTGGTTACCCTATTTATACAAAGATGCAAATACTTGGACTGAGACCAAACTGATCTGATCATATCTTCATATTTAAGTTGATCTAGCAGTGGCTGCTCATTTGAACACATATAATAAGACGACATTTTGAATGTGTTATCTGAAACCCTTTTACCATTTGAGAGAATTGGAAAGGTAACTTGATATAACAAAAAACTCCACTGGATTTCAAAACTGAATCAAGCCTAGTAGTGGCTGCGTATTTGAACACATATAAGACAACATTTTGGATTTAATAAGACTCCACTGGATTTCAAAACTGAATCAAGAATTGATAATCTACTTTAAAGGTGCATTAGTAACTCCAATAGTGTTGGGAGAGTCTTGAAAATTGCATTGCTTTGCCTGAAATGTCCCATGTCTTGATGTTAAAAGCAGCGATCACTATCTTGGAAAACATTTTTATTGCGAACAAGCTAGTGTTTCCACCAATCTAACTTTGCCCAGTGGCGTCAGCAATTTGTCTCCATGAATATAGATAAGATTAATGCTACGCCGTGGAACATCTAAGCAAAGCAATAATATCTCCAAGTAGACAAGCAGAAGGTTACAAAGCGCACTTTTTATTTGGTACCATTTTTAATTTATTTCCCACTCCAAACAGGAATCACCCCTCACACGATCCAGGTATAGCATTGTCCCCCCTGTATCCCATTACAACACAAGCACATGTAGTAATTTATTCATAGCCACACGCAGACACATTCGCACTCTGTGTCAGTATCTGTCCCTAATGCCTCCATCTGCTCCACTCTGGATTGCCTTTATGCGTAAAGTGCCTCGGCAACGGTTGGCAAAAGGGCCCTTGCTCACCACCTCATATGCATCACAGCAAATTAATGAGTTACCTGAGAGAGAGCATGCATAGAGCTTAGTGAGTCAAATGGGAAATTAAGAATGGCTAACAACCCTGAATCAGCCAAAGTAATGGAGACTGTGGCAATATAATGAAAGCCAACAGGCACAGAGACATAAACGAAAAGATGTGAATGACGTCCCGTAAGTGAAGGGGTTTAATGAGCAGTGAAGGAAAACAACCAAAAAAGAAGCAATATGTCTGATGGGGGATGAGCACATGCCGGGAGCGATAGTAGAATTTGAAGAGTTTTTATTTTTTTATTTATTTATCAGAAATGATTATTGTCATTCTCACAATAGCATCATCTCGTCATTTCAAGGGGCGCGTGTCTGATGAAGAATGAAACTTACACCTGTCATAATATACAAAGAAATGTCTTGAAAATAAATACAGCAAATCTCCATGGACTAAAATAATATGCTAAGATTGGTGTAGATTGACAGATAAAAAATATGTTTGTGTCAAATGATTAGTTATTTAATTCAATAAATATGTCCTTTAGTAGGTCTATTTATTTAATGTCCAAGTTATTTCATTAAATAAATAGACCTACTAAAGGACATAACATCAGTGAGTACATTTTACATTTTATATAAGTATGGAAGTGGGCATTTCATGATGTGACTATCCTGCCTAATAAAAACTTCAGGCCCAAAAAAAAAATAAAAAATAAAAAAAATGTAGTCAGGTTGCCAAATACATTTACAAATACAATACATTTTTACCAGAACTTTGTGTTTGCCTGTTGCACCATTTTTTTTGCAATGTTTTTGGCATTACCGTATTTTTCGGACTATAAGGCGCATCTAAAATCATTACATTTTCTCAAAAAAATGGTTTATAACTTGTGCACACGGGTTATAACTTGTGCACACGGGTTATTACTCGTGCACACGGGTTATAACAAGTGCACACGGGTTATAACCTGTGCACACAGGTTATAACTTGTGCACACGGGTTATAACTCATGCACACTTATTAATATCTTGTGCACACGCCTTATAATTCGTTCCCACGCTTATTATTTTTATATTCACCATGTCCCGTCCCTTCTACGGCTCCGTAGTGAGTTACTGTAAATTACCTGAATAAAGTTCGATTTATCCGACACGCGTTTTGTTTCACTTATTGCGCCTTATAATCCGATGTGCCTTATGTGTGGTCAATGACACAACTGACATATTATTTGATACTGCGTCTTATAATCCGGTGCGCTTTATAGCCCGAAAAATACGGTAATGAAATCTGCAATGAGAACAATGTTATGCAATCTGATAAAGGCAAACTCAAATTGGCTAGTTCAGTGTTAAATCTTTACATTGGTCTAACAAAATAAACAGGAAATTACTTAAGAAATCTATAATATCAGCAAAATCTTTTTCGAATTTCTTTTTTTTTTGTTGGTTTGGTCATCAGAAAACTGCCTTCCTCTCCTGGATTAATGATATTATTTCAATTTATTAATTCTTGGGACTGGCTGGACAGCTGCCTTACTAAAAGACTATACAGATTTCAGTGTTCTTAATAACCACTGCTAAAGGCAACATATTCCGTATTAATGTGAGGAGATTTGACGGAGACTGCAGCCATTTTAAGGTGAAGATGTCTGCTCCCTGTTAGCCTCCCTTACACCTCTGTTTCCTCTCCTCGTCTCAGCTCTCACAGCCCAATCCTGCACATGCCTTGGGTCGAACCAGTCATTCTGCATCAAGTCTGGACAATATTTTCCGTGTCTCTTGGCCCCTTTGGCGTTGACCTTCCTGCTTTTCTTTGACACCCCGCCCACTCCGGTGCTCTGTGTGTGGGCTTTCCCCGCTTTAGCGCGTCTCAAGTGCTGTTATAGTGGACCGCCTTCCTTGTTTGGTCCATTAGTTTGCACAGAGAGACAGGAATAAAAGCAAGACAGTTTACGGGCAGTTTACAGCTTTGGGCCAGACAGCAACAAACTGTCTTCTGTCATTTTGTTTTGGATATTGACAGCTGAAATTTAGGCTGTGTTTTTCAAAGTCTTTTCAATCTTTGCATTCAGTTCACTTAAATTAGATAAGATTAGATAAATTTCAGTTCAGTTTGTTCAAAATTATATGTTGCCAGATCCTTGTATGTTTTTTTTAACTTTATTTTTTGACATTTGCAGATGTCTTACGTAAATATACATTTTTAGCATGTTTTATTAGTGATGTATAATATATATATAAATGATGTGTGCATATGCCACAAAAGTGAAACAAAAACAATACTTTCTGTATTGAATATCTTGTATCACTATAATTTATGGCCCACATATTTGCTAACTAATTGTGGTAATTGATATGGTGGCAAAAGGAAATTAAATTTGTCAACTGGACAAAAGTTATTTGGTCGAATACGCTTCACAGCTCATCCAAGCTGCCAAGGTCTAGAACTGAAGAAGCAGCTTGGATGAGCTGCGAAACGTATTCGACCAAATAACTTTTGCCCAGTTGACAAATTTATTTTCCTTTTGCCATGGATTCTACCTGGACGACTGAGGGATTTTTCACACATAATAATAATAATAAAAAACCACCATAACTGATATGGTGGTTTGAGGTTATATGCAGTAAAAACACATATTACTGCTGACAGTCAACAGTGTATGTACAAAAATACCTTGCTAATAATGTCTATGAACAGTAAAACTGAATACTTGTAAAACATGGCCATAGACAAAAGCATATACATAAACATTAATAACTTAACACATACTAACTATAATTAAGCACTTTTTATATATTTTCTACCAATCAGCCACTAAAGGTCCAGTATTATGAATATTATGTGAACTTGAGTCTTGTGAGCTTTAAGCCAGGCAGGAATCTTGTAGCTTCTCAAAACACTTTCATGGATTATTAGTCCGTCGACATCTCCAAAGCTTCAAATGTTCTATTCCACCTTGTGATGTCAAGAAGTGATAGTGTTCAAGTTAACAACTACTGATTACCTTTTGTTCAGTAGAGATTGGTGAAGATTGGTGTATGGAGTTTAAAAACACAGTGGAGCACCTCCTGTATTACCACATGACATTACAAGAACATAGGATGGAACATAACTATCTAACATAGATCTGGTGTAATATGGGTCTGTGAATATGTGTCTTAAAGTAAAGTGTTACTGAATATGTTTTTAATTGAAATAAATTCATTACCAGAGTGAAGTTATGGTAAAGGCTTGTTGCTCTGAGGATCCTGATGTCTTCATCAAGGTCTAGCCCACATTTGCCCATAACAGCTGTCGACACATGCACTGTAAATAACTCGTGGCCCTTGGAGCAGGCAGCGGGGTACAAGGCTGTTTGCTCCACACAGAGTGACAGCTGAAGGTGTGTGCATGCTGCTGTATGCTCCTCGTGGGCTGGTTTAAACCCCTGCACTTCCCCTTCACAGATGGAGAGGGGCGCCCCAGGTAACAGCCGTCCAAAGTGAGGACTCCAAACCAGGATGACCAGGGCCCCTCCGGCAGAGTGCTCCACAACAGGGGGATTGTGGGATTGGTGTTACAATAGGTAATTAGTCAAGAACATCTGTTAAAGGAAGTTCCCAGCACCTCACGGGTCGTAGCTTTCATATCAGTCTTTGGCAACAAGAGGGACTATGAGCAGCTCAGGTTATTTACACTGATAAATCGTTTGTATTAATCACACTCCACCTGTACCCTATGCAGCTCAGATAGAACGCAGTGAACTTCAGCAAGTCCCGCAGCGCAAGGCAGAAAGCAATAAAATCAAATGCAAGTTTTTATTTATTTACACCGCTGATTCCAATATGTTCAGCTCAGTGAAAATCCTCTAATGTGTGCATCTAGCCAAATACGCTGTTTGGAAAGCAATCTTTGGAGAGTGAGAAATGTAAAACTGCATGATTTGCTGAGGAGTGAATGTGAGAATGCCGTTGCTTAAAGGAGCACTGTGTCACTTTTATGGTGAGCGGAGAAGAACTTTAGCTTGGAATGTTCCACAGTAGGGTGTTGAAGTGTCTCCATGGAAACAAGCGGGTGATGGTACAATGGTGCCGAGATACAGATCAGAGGTGCAGGCAGGCGACCCTCTCACAGAATGCTTGTTTATTGAAGGTATTATTATATCAGCAATAAAACAACTGCAATTTAATGAATGCAAGCTGTACGTATGTATGTGTGTGT
>KN515627.1:18968-44735 GCA_000787155.1 Scartelaos histophorus
ATTTATGTATGTATGTATGTATGTATGTATGTATGTATGTATGTATGTATGTATGGAGCTGTATGTTAAATCCCATACAAGGAAATATTCCAGTTCGAGCCATAGCATCTCCGTGGAGACAGGCAGGTGGTGCATCCATAGAAGTGCACTTTATGTGAACGGGAAAATAGGAAATTATATGGTTAACAATGTAATGCAGGTTAATTATGTTTATGATGTATAATTAGCTTTTAACAGTATGTGCTTGACTGCTTTCATTTGGCTAAAACAATATACATGGATATACAGGATGGTGGTACTTTTTGGATTCAGGCTTTTGTTGCATAAAGGGCTTTTAGGTTTCAGTCAAAAGATATACTAGGGCCCACATTCACTTATGTTCAAACTCAGTCAATGGTAATAAAATAATATATCAGAATATATATAGTACTTTTGTGACTAAGCTCAGTGGAAAGCTTTTAACTCTAAATAAACCTGAATAGAGCAGTTAAAGGTTACCTCCCTGCTCATAAGGAGTCACATTTACTTTTAGTGGACGCATTTAACTTTATGTCTGTCTGGAGTGACTGTGCAAAATGGAGGCTCTATTTTGTGTACAATCACAGTTCACTGACCCTAAGAAGCTCCACAAATACCTTCTATCCTCCTCCCATCTTCCCTGGCCTTGCTCTGTTTGCAGTGCCGCCCAGCTATTACACAGGAGCAGATGCTGGTTTAGGAGAGGCAACGAGGGAGACCACCTGTCCCTCTTTTGGTCCCGTCATTTTGGCCCCTGTTTCTCGTCCTACTTATTTAGAGAATGTCCCACTTTTCCACTGATTCCACATGAATTATAAAAGTGAGATTTAGTAATATGAGTTTTATTTTATTTTATTTATTTGTGTGCAAAGAAATCGAGCTGCTTTGGGTTGTAATACATTGCCACCATTGCTATTCCAATTTCCCTTTGCAGTCTGGTTGATAAAATGTATGACATAAACTTGTGTTTCTCCATGAAGACAAGAAGCAGATACCACCAATCCAAGTTACAGATCAGATCAGTGCAGCCGTATGCCCATAAAACCGTAATATTTTAATGTCTTTGTTTTTTTTAAACATGTATATTTTGAGCCATTAAACCACATGTTATATAATAAATGCCGTATAGATACACAAAGCAATAACACCTTCATGGAGGCTAACAGCTGTTGGGCTTTTCAACAGAAATGTTCCATAGAGCAGGTTTAAACTTCTAGTCCATTCCTCCATGTCGCATTACATTATTCAACAATGTCCCTCTTTTTGTAAACATTTTGTACACATCTGTGTGTGCAGATTGCTATAGAGGCTTCTCTCCTATTAACCTGCTCACAGGTTAGCAGTAGCATTTTGCACCTTTCTATCAAGTGCAGGCACCCACTCGCCCCTCAGTCCAGACCATCTACGGCGTTTTATCAAGTTGCACCCAAAGATCATTTCCTTTTCAGATTACGGTGGGCCTCTCTGCTGACCCGGGGGCGCGGTGATAATGCAGTGAGGGAGCAGGGAGGCTCTCGGAGAGGGGTGAGAGAAGAAGCACCAGCCAGCGCTAATGTCCTGTCAGCGTTTGGACACTGGCGCCTATAGGAGGAGAGGAGGGTCATCTGCAGCAGCGAGTCCTGTTTTAGATGTTTTAAAAGCCAAGGTGAGTTCATATATATGATATCATAAAGTGCAGAGATTAGAATGTGTTTTCTGTGGAGGAAGTAGCAAGGTTTTCTTTGTAACTTTTTGTGATGGTGGGTCTATCACCTGCTTGAGATGAAGATGTTACTGTTTTAAGTTGATTTTTCTACAGCATGGAAATAGTTTCACATAATCACAGTGGAGACAGGGTAATGGCCAGATACATGTGAAAGCAAAGCCTGGTCAGGATAAGAATTTGGTATTTTTGAGCTATAAAACAACTGGAGAAAAAAGCAAGTAAGCAGAGGACCCTCCACCTTAGAAGTTACATAGTGCAGCTTTAAACAAAGGATTTGGAGATTATAACCTCTGGAGCACATGCAAGTAATGTCACCGTAAAATACACACAAACCTGTATTTTCTAACAGGACTTCAATCAGTCAATCAGAAATGCCACTCAATAATTGCACAGACTGTCTCCTTATATTTAGGCATGTATAAGTAGATCTTTTCCTGATTTGTGCTTCCATGCGTGTGTCACAACCGTGAATGAGGTAGCAATTAAGTTACCATTAACCTATGTTTTATTCCACCCACACCACTGTATTTCATTAAGAAAAAGGATAAAAAGGTTTTCAAAAATGATGATTATTATATATTATTATGTGAACTGAGGTAGCAGTGCACAATATGGAAATTACTGCAATATCTGATATATTTCTTTACACAATAAGTTCAGTTAAATAAAAAATAATAATAAAAAAAAACCATAATGCATAATGTAATAATCCCCATGCCAAGAATGTATTGCAAATATGGTCTATTATAAAGTCACAAATGTAATAGATTCCCGCTATGTGGCTGGCATGTGAATTAAAGTTTTGATATAACACATAACATAATAACACAATAAACACGAATAAGAAGAATAAGAAGAAGTCAATCCAGCATCAATATAGTTTTGAGACTAAATTGGAAGATTAAATGAATAAGAATAAGAAGAAGTCAATCCAATGAGACTAAATTGGAAGATTAAATTTGGGATTTCATCTTAATATCAGATAAGCTGGACACATCCGTTATACAAAAGATCTAAATTAAATGTCTGTTAGTCTGTTAATATGTCACTTTATACAAAATATATTTCCTGAGACTGAAATAGGTTGTGTTTATGTCATTATAAGAACTGAAGAAGCAGCTTGGATGAGCTGCAAAACGTATTCAACCAAATAACTTTTGTCCAGTTGACACATTTATTTTCCTTTTGCCATGGATTCTCCCTGGACGACTGAGGGATTTTTCACACCTTTTGCGATTTTGCAAATTTGTAACTCGACTGCTACTCTCATTAACTTCATTTGACTGGAGCTGAATGCCATGGGTGACATCACACACACACACACAGTCTATGATTCAGACCCCAAAATGCACATAGCAGGAAACAGTATTCTAACTAAAACCCATACATTTTACTAAATCAGCAATTATTGTTATATTACCTCACATTAACCACATAGCTGCTAGTCATTTCACACATTATTTGCAATGGGCACATGCAGCGGCAGTACAGTGAAGAAGGAGGAAAAAAAAACCTTGAGTCTTGGAAATGTAGCTGGCGGGCAGTGCCATGATTCATATGGTAATAGTGCTGTGTCCAGTCAGGCATAAGGATGAGAGCGGAGAGAGGGATATGTCAGGTAGAGGGAGGCCGATTTGGATATTAGAATTCCAGGCGTCTTTGGTCTTGCCTTGAGCAGGATAATCCCATTGTGCCTCAGGTCACAGAAGCGCACACAAAGATGCAACACTCACTTCAAAATAAACTGCTTTGAGCTCAACAAGAACAGCACAAGAGCAGGCATCAGAAAATAACATCAAACTCTGAAACTGAATTAGCGACCAATTTATAAAGGTGAAAATTACTCAGCTGAAAAGACTGAATAATGCGATAACGACACAAATGAAAAATTCCTGAAGTTTTCAAATCTCAAAATAACTTTTCTTGTGAAGGTTATGTGCCAAGAAGTTTTCAAATCTCATAAAATGTTTGCTAGTTTGTCATAACTTTTCTTGTGAAGGTTATGTGCCACCAGCTTGTCTCCATGTTATTGGTTTGCTGGAGTATTACAAAGGGTGTACTTGAAATACTATACATCCTACTGTGAGTGGGGGTTACCTCTGTACAGGTTTCATCTTCATCTTCTTCTGTTGCTGTCACGTGCTTGTCTTCATAAACATAGATAAGGTCATACTGTGAAACATCCAGGCAATAGTTCCAACATAGATAAGTTTAAGGCCATACTGTGAAACATCCAGGCAATAGTTCAACTTTAAAGTACTTATGGCAGGTTAGACTACTCATTCCACTAAAACACAGTTAAAATTGTTAAATTGTTGGTTTAAACTTTGATTCCATAACTGCTCCCTAGGAAAACGTGTCTAAAGTACACAGAAAACACTTTTATGTTTAATCAAGCCCTGTAAGTCCAGAACTGTGTCTAAGGAAAACTGGAGGAGCCCTGGTTAATTGAAAATGAGCCAATACCATCAGTGACAAAGAAGCTGGTTAAAAACCTCGGACAGTGGTACGATTCTACACTATCATCACCAAAACCACTCCTGAGTTGCCAAGAAGAAAATGGTCCACAGCAAAGACCACACAGGATGAAAAATCTGCTCTTAGTCAGTGTGCATCAGTGGAGATGAGGCCTTGGAGCAGGAGAAAACAGATTCTTCTGGCATGAAGCAAGACCCTCACAACACCAGACCACGGTGGTGGATAAGGTGCAGACAAGAGCAGGTGCTGAGACATACAAAGGCATTCTCGCCGTCAGAAACAGGGCCAGGGAGTGAAGGGGGGATTGGAGACTTATCGAGGCAGCTTCCTTATTCGATCAGTATGATGTTCTTCTATCTCCAACTAACCTCCATCAGTGGTATCGAGAGGACCCTACATGTGCACTGTGTCCTTCACCACTTGGTTTGTTGCAAGACAAGCTTATCAAAAGGTCGATACAAATGGTGACATAACCTAAATGTTTGGCAGCTAGTCTGGAAACCAAACGAAAAGATACAAACTCTTTACCACTGGTGCCAGGCAAGCACACAGCCACAGCTACAACCATACAGATGAAACACAGAGGATGCCTCAGGTATCCCAACCAAGTCCTGGCATGTTCAGTGAAGCGCAACTGTTAGATCTTAACCAGGACCTGTCCTTTCAGCAACAAATCTAAGACCTGATCTCGTGCTCTGATCCTCATCCCTGCGTACAGCTTCTTAAAGACTCTGAGCTGGCAGCTGATGCAGAACAACGTGGGTGAAAGGTCCAGGTCTACCCAGTTGAAGTTAGCTTCAGAGGGTTTGTGAGCTGTTGAACAGTCAAATTCTTGAAGGACCTGGGCAACGAACAATCAAGTCTCTCTCAGATGCTGCAGAGGAGTCCAGTTGATGGCTCTGGATCGAGAGCCTCTACTAACTGGGCTTGTAAACAGCAGCAGAAGAGCAAAGAGGACTCCTGTGCAGAATGTGACACAAAATGTTGCCGATGCGCCCTCTGGAGGTGTTGTGGATTTATCGTTGAAACACCAGTGAAAGAGAATGACCTGATGACCCTGATGAAGACGGTGATCTTCATCTCAACCTTCTAAGTTACTTCACAGGGATTTTCACCTCAGGAACTGTTAGGGATTGTAATATCTAGTCCTTTTTTCTTACATTTTTCTCAAGTTTCTTACTTGTAAATACTTTTAGATAGAATTCTCTCTTCACAAATATAATTTTGATTGGTGTAAAACTATAGTGCATATTTATAATAGTTATAATCGCACCAAATTAAATCAAAATGAGATAATCTTGTCATATGCACTTTAAGTTTTACAGCAAGTTAAAATATTTGCATTAGCCACTGTTGGAGAAGGTTTTTGGTCTTATGAGAGCTGCCAGTTATTAGGTGTTAAGCCAAAGGGTGCAAAGAGTTCCCATCTTTGACATTTACACTTTATGATTTCAGGATCGAGGGCTTTTTTCATTACAGTCTGTCGGCTTTCATTAAAATGAGGAAATCTAATTTTGTTGAGTGGATCTGGCAGTTATTTTCAGACTAATTCATCGTGTTGAGATAAACTCAGCAGCTGGTGTTTGTGTAAGTGAGAGCTTTGTTTCCTGTGCTACACCTTCTCAAAGTGAAAGACCTTCCTGATTTAGATCTTAATGTGGTAGGGAGGAAATTTGCCTTTGCCAATCTCTGGTTTCCATCGTGTTTGGATTAGATTAGACTACAAACCAAATTGGCTGTTAGCGCTCGACAATTTACTTTCACATGAGACAGGAGCAAATATGTGTTATAAATAGAACGGCGTCATCTTCCTCCAGTAAAGAGGATCCAGCTTCACAATATGTCATCACACCAACAATATTTACCAAAGAGGGTCTGGCCCAGAGTGAAGTCATTAGCTAATCAGTGAAGTGTGCAAACAATATGATAATTGATCCAAAGAATGATTATGTTGTAGTTAATGGTTCTGTCCTGAGTATTGTGCAGAGACTTTGAACGACATGTGAAGAGAAGAAATGAGGTGAATCCAGTCATAAGTCTGAAACATCATTGGGTTAAATTGAGTCATAGAGTGGACCCATGGGTGCTCTGTTGTGATATTATTTTGATTTGGGTTCAGATTTTGACACCCCTTAGCATTTGGTTGTTTTCATGATCCACTGACTGGATACATTTTTATGTGAATGTGCCCCTTGTGTGTTTGTGCTTTCAGCTGCTGTCAGCCAAACAGCATCTCTCCTCCACACCATGGTTTCCAATCACGCACAACCCATTTTCATCCAACTTTAGTGAAGCTCTTTTATGGCAGAACAACAAAGCCCAGAGGAGGCTGGTATGAAAAGATCTTTCATTATTAAAAGAATATTAGTCCACATAAAGGTGAATGACGCAGGAATTGTGTTTCAACACTGCAGGGGCTGTCGAGAGCAGAGGTTAATTCTGCGATCCAAGGGTAGATTTGTCTCATTGTTTGTAGATAGAAAGAGCTCTTCCAGGGGAACAGATTCATGTCTGCTCCCTGCTCCCCTTCCAGCGCTGTGCAGGATTGCCCGGTCTGATTAATCTTAATGAATTATGCAAATAGCCTTTATCTCAAATGATTTAGCAATGTTTCTGTATTGTTTTATTAATGCACTTTTGAATCACTCGGTATAATCACGTAGCCTTTCCTCAGTCATTCACTATTTGTAATTCATGGCCAGCTCTTTATTAAATCCATGGTGGTCTCCGGCGAATTGCGTGCAGGAATGAGAAATTAGTCATTACTGTAATTTAATGATTTCAAGCCAAACAAGAGGCAACCTGGATCGCTAACCACAGCAGCACTGCACACTCCTAGCCTTCAGCACTTCTCCCTTGGGTTTGGATTTGAAAACCAGCCTTCGCCATTTTTGCTTAATTAATTATGTTGTGTATAAGAAGATGTGAATGTGTTGTTTCAATTACGCGCGGAAATCCACTTACAAAATGTGAAATTCCATATAACCCTTAGAAGTCTAGACTTTCTGAAGGATGGGTAAAATTAACTTTGTGCTGAGTGTCTTTGATGATACTTGCAGTACGTTATGCACACACTGCTATGCTGTGGTGTAAGTGTCAGTCACAGCCATGTCTCACCTCCATCTCAGAGCTGTGTGTTTCTAGCTGTGCTTTCCACACCACAGTGAGGTGAGATCAGCAAACTGTCAATGTGTTAACCACTATCAGACTTCTTTGTACTTTTTACTAACTGGTTATAGCTGAAGTGTTTGTTTATGCAATCGAAACTCCCCAACCTTGTTGTGAATACTTGTGGTTTTACAGTTTACAGGTAGAACTTTTACTGGTGCAACTTTTTGGGTGGGAGGGGCAGCAATTTGCTTATGTCTGTGGAAATTATATTCCGTTGCTTGAAATGTTCCACAGTATGGCTTTATATTAATCTTTCTTGCATGTATTCATTCATTTATTTTTTCTCATAAAAACATACATTCTTATTTACATAAGTGGGCTCTGTCCACAGATCTGACCTTTACTTGGCCTGGTTACTGCTAATTGAGTGAAATGGCCTCCAGCTGAACATTCCAGGCAAACAATAACATCTCCATGGAGAAAATGGAGACTCTCCACCAGAAAGTTTATATATTTTATTTTCTTTCATGACCAATAAATTACTACCAATCTATCCATCTAGTGCACCTTTAACTACATTTTGCAAGAAGCTGCTTATGAAGAATATATGGCTTTGGGTGCCTTGAAGGTGGAAAATCGCTATAAGAATTTGACCATTTATATGATTATATACAATTTTTTTATGGAAATCGTGACCACTCAATTACCACAAATGTCATTGTCTTCCTGCACCAGAGTAAATAGTCAAGCTTCTCAAAGCTGTTAATGACATGCACAGAATAAATGTTGTCATTGTCTTCCTGCACCAGAGTAAATAGTCAAGCTTCTCAAAGCTGTTAATGACATGCACAGAGCACAGACTCTTGAGAGATCAGTGTTGATACAAAGCCTACTAGGTGATGGCCAGTGTTACTTTTGTTACTCCACACAACAATAAAAGAAAGCTCAGCTGTTAGTCACATCCGTTTGGAAATGAATCAAGGCTTGTTTAAAGAAATGAGGTAATTATCAGCATCTCCATGGATCAGATTTCACATGGTTTTGTACATTTTAGGGAACACCACAGGGACGTTCTCCCTTTTGTCTTGTTCAAACACAACCTATTTCTGCATCTGCTGATTTCGTACTTTTCTTGCTCCATCATTTCTGCAGCCTTGATTAGAAGCTCGCTGCCTTTGAGTTTTCTTTGTCAGATGATTTGCTTGACCTGCAGATTCAAAGTCCCAGCAGCCCCTGCTTGAGCAGCATTACAGTCTTGAACACCACAAAGAGCAGTGAAGACGAGAGAGAAAAAAACAATGCTTCATCTCCATTTAATTAGATTTATTGAGATAATACTGACATTTGTAATCAATGGTCATCTTCTGGAATTGAAAACAGGAATTACATTTTTAAAACATTTTGGCAGATTTCAGCTGCTTTGACCATTGGTGGCTTCAAATTGTCTTACATATATTTGATGTTATGAAAATAAGACTTGGAGATTCTAACCAAACACTTGATTTAACTCTAGATTTATATGAGGAAACAGAAAAATTGTCTTCTCCATAAGGCTTAAAGGAAACAAATGCTTATGATCTTTACTCGATCTTCAAGACAGAAATGCATTTTTGAGTCCGGGGGCTCTTTGTAAGCAAGAAAAGAACACAAAAGTTTCACATCACTAGATTGGTTGGATGGGTAGAGGAATCCCCAGTCTGTTAAATATCTTCATGAGTCTCACAGTTCAATAGAGCTATAATACAAAGAGACATTTGGCGGGCAGTACAGTCCAGCTACTGTTAACACTGGATCCTTTTCTCAGTCTTACTACATGATGCTCCATAGCTCTGTGTTTATCCACTGCATTGTCCAATGTCATTTCCCATTTGGTCCCATTAAGTTTTCCGCCGCTCCTCCAAAAATCATGTCATCAAAATCATTATCCAAATGTCCCGCAGTGGTGTCCAAAGAAACAGGAGTCTTGTTCCAAAAAGTCCCAGACGCAGACAACTACCGCGTGACCTAGAAAGAAAACAGAAGAGAAATGAGTTTTGGACACATAAGAGGAATATATGTCAGTGGTCTGAGTGGGTGTTGCGGATATAAAGGAGACGGCTTATTAAAGCTGACAGGAAGTGGTGGTAAAACTTGGGCTATCTGATGTGTAGCACAGTTTAGGAGACACTATCGGGTCAGGAAAGTTTTTTAGACTTGATTGATTGGCGTTTTGTCGTTTGAAAAATGCTGCAAAAGAAAACGAGGATAGTTTAAACTGTCATTGGCACTTGTATTGACAGAGAGAGAATATATAAAATGATAAAATATGTGTGTTGCCAGGGCCTTAATTACACCAGTGTCACCTTTTCTTGTTGTTTACTATTTTTAGCAAGGTGACATTCTGACTGCACATATGAACATGCCATCAAAGCTGCACGGAGATTCACAACCTCCCCAGCTGCTAGTGTGGCCCGTGGAAATCAGCAGCGAGTCATTGTTGGGCCCATTTTACAATTGCAAACACAAATCTGTCAAAGAAGTTTGTGTGTATTCCCAGTTGGCCGGTATTATAATTCAAACATCTGCGACAAAAGGAGAGAAAACGAAGCATGGCCAGAAGTCGAAGCGGTGCCATGTACATGAGGCTCGGAGATTTCAGACAGGAGTTATTATTCATGATGGCACACTGCTGGCATTAAGTATTCTCACACCACTCATGAATATTAATACAACAGATTGATAGATGCAGCTTGCTACCTTCACTTTAACTTTTGGGTGGATGCTTTTTTTTCTTGTTAACTTGTATTTGAAATTGACCGTACGGTTAACAATGCAGGTGCTAAAAATCACAGTTTACCAAGGGATGTTGTCTTGTATAAGTCATTGAAAAGACAAAATCCAATCCCAGTTGCATATCCCCATAGGATCTACAAAAAGTTCAAGTGCAAGACATCACTCTCCATGTATAACATTTACTGTAAATTAATATCTTACGTTTACAAACTGCAAATTGTAAAGATAAAATATATATAATGACTCTGCTATGCACTTTAGTTGTGATATATGTGATATATATGTGATAAATAGTAGCATCATCACACCTCGGCCTGCCACGATAACAAATTTTTCAATATTTTTCGCTACAGAGAAATACTGAGATAAAATATAACATTGAAACTACTTTATGACACTGACACAAAGCAAGATAATCCCAGTAAAACCAATTTATAAATACACTGTATCATTAAAAGCCATGAGCTACAACAAATAAATAGCAAAATGAGCAAATAATTAGCTATGCATGATATTAATTCAACCTTATTATATAAAAATGGCAAATATGTCTCCACTTTTGCAAAGATATTCTATGCATGATACATTTTGAGCCCCAAAATATACTGCTCTAGCTTTTATATTCAAGTTGAAATTGTAATTATTATTATTATTACAAGTCTAATCACACGTGCTTTTCCAATTATCACATGTACAACTTCTAACCTCGGTGTAAGAATTTAGTATACAAATTACACCAAACGTGTGATTTCAACATTACTGTCATTCAATTAGCAGTTTACAAGTCAAGTCAACTTTTTCCAACCATTCAAATTGATTATTTAAATGGAATGTGATTTTTCTGGTGCATAAACACCAAGACAGTGCTTGCTGTTTGGGGAGCCGCAATTTAATTTACACTTCCATCTAACAATCCTCAAGAAACAGATGTGTGGAGATGAGCTCTGATAATGTGCACCACTGCAGGCTACTATTGCAGCAGCAGGATATATGGAAATACATTAGCATGCCATTTTAAGTCGAGGTGTATAGACACAGCTCGACTTTAACTGAGCTATAACACATGATTCAGACCTGTTTGAAAATTCACTAATAATACATTTTGCACCTTACGAATTAATTACACCGTCTCCATACACAACTGACTTTGCCCATGAATAAAGAGCAGTAGAAGAAGATAAAAAACTCAATAAAGATTTGCATTTGTCAAGATTTGTCATTGCTCTGTCTGCATGTTCCACAGTATGACATTCTGACTGTGAGCGAGGTTGTCTCTCCACAGATCTGACTTGTAACTTGCTGATTTGGTCTCACTGAAGAAGCAATGACATGGAGAAAAGCAACTGATGGACCCCCCACAAGAAAAGTTACACAATGCACTTTTAAATCCCTTGGTATGTGCTGCAAGACAAATTATCATGAGCTTTTCCGCACTCAACAATCACGACCTTCAATTCAATTTTATTACAACTACACCATCTTTCAATAACTCCTGAAAATGAAAATATATGCATTTTAAGCGTTGGTATTTAACACAAACTAAAGTAAAAATCTCCAAATTGTGCTCCAAATTATATGCATTTACTGATACGCATTTGGCTGTGCAGAAGGGACGAAATAAAAGTCTGTTGCTATTCAAATTTAATTAATATTACTCTCCTAGCTGCAAGTATAAAATAACAAAGTTGAATTTTGAGCTGCTTTACATCGCAGGACAGGGATCATTTGAAAGATATTTATGTTGCTGTAACTAAAGGGATTAATCAATAAACTGCATTAAAAGGATGGTCTGTCAGAAAAGGCTGCAACAAAGTCTTATCAAGGCAATTATCATGGCAGTGAGCAGCTCGGGTTATCGATGGGTAAACACACAAAAGGACATCTGGAGAACAAAGCTCCATGCAGTTTGATGCTTAAGCTGTTTGGGGATGAAAGCGCACACTTGACTGGTCAGCTCCAGGTTCAAAGTCCTATTGACAAATAAACTAAGTCTCCAGCTTTGATCAGATGCACCAAAGCAGCACAGACCCTGTCCCCTTTCACATTTACATCATACATACATCATTATGGAATGTTTTAATTGTTTTTATTATAGTTTTATAACCTCATTACAGGCATCATTGTTGCTTCAAAATGTCAAATGGTATGATCAATACAGACCGGCAGCTCTGTTCTAATGGGCCATAAAAGTGAATCAATCATCAATAGAATGATTTAGCTCTCCTCTCCCTCTTTTTGTATTGACATCTAAATGTTGTATTGATGTCTAAATGTCAGTCTTACAGACTTGTACCTCTTACAACACACTCAGCACATCAGACCTTTCACTGGACATTCAAGTTGTTTCTGAAAACTCTTCAAAAGCACATTTGCTGCTGTTTTATGCAAATGTCCTTCAATGCTACTAAAGCTTGTGTGCAATAAATAAAACTATGTTGATTAAATTGAATAAAGAATGCAATCTTGGCAATGTAAGTGTTACACTTGTGCTGGCCAATTAATCATTCTTTTATGATGCATGCCTAGTATTATATATTTGATATCTTAAATTCCTATGATGACTTGTTTGCACCACCTGCCCAAAAGCAACTTCCGACTGCCAAAACAAAAGTCAACGTTCATTATTTTTTTGGTTTCCTGACAATGGCCATAAAGATTTTCTGATTTGATTTTCTTTCTACTTGAAAACTGATTCATATGCATGGTCTGTGATCCTAAAAATGTGGTGAATAATATGTGGAGGTGCTGTGCCAGACAATGTGGACCGAATGCTAATGTGTTAACGCTATTACCATTTTTATAGGCGTTGGTTGTATAACCTGCAAATATTCCTTGTAATTTTAGGCAAATATCCTTCGACACATCCAATAATCCTGCTAGCTCCAGGTTACCAATTTTACAGTCAAAAAGTGTGTAGATAGCAGAACTCTGTAGCCATGGAAACTTCCCTGGCTTTGTGGACAGTAAAGATATGAGATGATATTGTGGGAGCGAAGAGAGCAGAGTTAGCAAGAAAATTATTTGATTTGTGTTTTGGACTCTGTCTATACCCCACATAAACATCACACTGCCATTGTTCCAAATACATATGCAGAGAATGGGATGTATCTGTTATCTCTATGACTATAGACTTTATACTGAGACTATGGTGACACAAACAGTCATATTTGAAACATTTTACTTTTTTGGAGAACTTCTTGCCTCTGTACTGACAAAAAAGCAATGATTACTGATAATGTAATGTTACTTTTATATGTTTATAACATTACCACATGCATAAAGTATCATTTAATCTACCAGTGTTTGGTTCAGCCTGTTATTAGAGAAAATGTCTGAAGGGATATTGTGCTGTTGGCAACCATGGACCAGAAATTAGACGCCGTTTCTTGCCATATTAACTATTTTTGTTAGATGGAATATTGTTAGACTCTAGACAGTATTGTATTAGACATGTTGGGATTAAAATAACTCTATATTCAAATAACCAAAGTTGGAAGTCTTTTATTGTCTGATATTCTTCCTTATTTATATTGCTTCTTTCTTGAGTGGTTTCTCTACTTGCTTTTACACAGCCACAGCATTCGAAGGCAGGTGTATTTTATTAGATCTATGAAAGAAGTGTGCTGCTGACAGCTATCCATCAGCCGCTCCTCACACATCCCCTTAAAGAGGCCTAGCACCTGTCAAGTGTGGAGCCTTTGTGTTTTCTGCCCTGTGCCCTCTGATTGATAGGAAGTGAAGCGCGGGGTCTGCTGGGGTTATAATTCCTGACATTACCTGCAGGACTATAAAACTATTGCTGCTGGACATGCAGAGAGAGGGGGAACAACTGCATCTGTACACGGACGCCAGCGGAGTGTTAAGGCCCATGATTTATTGATGAGTGTTTATCATGAGGTGAAATGGCGCCATCAGTCTTTATCAACAACACCAACAGTGGGCATTAAAAGAGGAGGATTTATGGAAGCGCATGAGCTATGGCCTCAGCTGGTTTCATTTTTTGGCAAATATAGGTACACATCCGGGGAGATACTTTCATTTAATAATGGTCCTATATCTAATCTGCATAGTCTAATAAGTAAAAATTTGGCATTTGTCTTCTCATCTTCATGGAAATGTTATAAGAGTGTTCCACGAAGTCTTGCATTTATTTAATTATAGCTGTTTATATAGCTAAAACACTTTCAAAGACATGCTTTTTTGCTTGCCTCTCCACAGAACTGACCTGTAACTTCCCACTTGCTTGTCTCCTTATTGAGGTAAATAAGCAAAACGCCAAACAGCTGAACATTCCAGGCAATAACATCTATGTGGAGGCAATAGCGGCCATTTCATTTTCTGTTTTTTGTTTTTTCTTGGTTTCCCTTAACAAATGCCGAAGTGTGTAGTCATTTAAATTTGTGTTGGCAGTGTGTAAACGGTTTTGTACTGAATTGCATCATTTCTCATGCATTCTGAAACCACAAAAGCACTGTACATTGGATTATTCATACACCCTCAGACATGATGAGGACACCCTACTTAGTCAGTGCCCCGGGGAGGGTTGATCGTGCGCGCCTACTTCAGTCACCAGCAATCACATAATAAAACTATGACCAAATGTGCCAATTCTGCTTGTGATCATATGGAGAAAATAACCTTCAATGTTAGAGCTTAAGCACTCGTAATCAGGCAGACTATTTCCTTGTTCCATGGTGTGTGCCTTCAGTGAGAGCAAAAGTGTTTTTTTTTTTGCTTTTTTTCCTGAACCAGATTGTTTGTGGCACCAGGGCCCCGCTCCACAGAATGATGTTAACTGTCCAGGAAGCTCGGGTAAAGCCCCTCTGGCAAACACAAGCTGGCTCCGCTGCCCCACGGTGGGAGGCGACCGGGGCCCCCTGCCGACTCACAAATCAAAAAAAGGTCCAGGTTCTGACAGGTCCTACTAGCCACCTGGACCCCTGCATGTCTGCTCCTCTGTTTCTGCTTTCCCGTAGCTGTGTGCGAGGCCATGAATTATTAACCTGGCTAAAATAAAAAGCTCTACTCTGTCCAGGCCTCCTGTAGCAATGAATAATGGAGGAGGCAGCTCAACTATAGGCGTTTGGTGAGTCAAACATGAGGCCGTGATGGATGGGCTGAGGCCTGTGTGTCCACCCCTCCCTCACGACCAGCCTCTGTGGGTCCAACCACACCCCAAACCCAAACACAAGTCCACATCAGCACCACTGGTCTCAGCTGTGTCAGAGTTAGCTTAGTATTTCTGCCGCTGCACACCCATTTACTGAAGGGAGTTGTGTTTTTCTTCTTTTTCTTTTTTTTTCTTTTGCTTCTCATTGTCACTTTTGAGGATATAAGTCTGTTTTGACGTTTCTAACACTCAACCTGATCTGTCTCCTTCACAAACAGAAATTCTCTCTTTTTAAAATGACCAAGCTATATTTAGACACATCCTGCTGTGCTCTCTTTTGTTTAAAGATAAAACACACAATTTGACAGAAATATGAGGTGGAGGAAGGAAATGTGAGAATAATATTTAAAGGTGCACTAGGTAACATTCCCACTTGTCTCAATAGAGAAAGTATTTCAGAAAACACAGATCTGACCGGCCTTGTGGCGTCACCTGCTTGTCTCCATGGCGATAGATACGCTTAATGCTACACTGTGGAACATTCCAAGCAGAGGGGAAAACCTGCCACCAGAAATATCGTAATTGCAAAGTGCACCTTTACTTTCTACATTTTCTACATTTTTCTCTTTAATTTGGTGAAGTGCACATGTGGCACTGGATTCTTTTACACTGACGTCTAATTTGTGTGTGAAAAGAAAGCGCCAAACAACTCATTTGTAACATGTGTGTGATATATTTAGCCATAGCGTGCACTTACAGTATATGTGTATCTCATTATGTTCACAGGGATAAATCTGGCACAGGGTTTTTCAGGCTTGCAACCTGATTGGGTGTAATGGAATTCAGTAGGTCCATGCGGAAACAAGACAAATGTCTGGTTGCATCGCATAATATGGCACATCATGTATATTCATGAATAATTGTGACACTAAGTATTCAGTTTTATGTCATAAACAAACTCAGATCTTAGTGACAAAAGTCTCAAATTAATCCACTGGTTATTGATGGGGGCAGCAAATGACATTTTAATTGCTAATAAGCTTTCTGGCAAATTGTGCAATTGCTATTTAATTGCCAATTGGTGCACTGATGTAAAATGGCATAATAGGCATTTGACTTAATAGTTTAATAAATGTCACAGTGTCTGTACAAAACATTCCCTCACTCCAATTAATCCTTTGAGATTGATATAACATAATACTGCAGTACATTAAACTAAGATGGCTATAAAACGCTTTATTAACTGTTATTGTGCACATTAAATATGTATGCTGGGCTGATCTGTAATATAGTTTGTAAAAGGCTTTGGATGAAATAAAGTTAATGCACACAGTGTGGTCTTCATTAAGTTCACTCTGTATATGGACCATATCATTTAAGTATCTCTCCAATGAGAAAAGGATAAGATTAACACTTTAATATATGTAAATTATCAATGCGCAGGGGTAGGGCATTGTGACAAAATGATCACAATATATTTTTCAGAGTATATTATGTCAATCCAGTGGAAATGTACTAAAATAGGTCTTTAAATGTATTAATTAGCATTTCAGATAAATGTGATGATGAAATTTGCATATCTTCACAACATGATCTATACTTTAATTCCAAGTTTGCTTTTTGACAAACAGTTATCTTGGGTGCTATGTTTTTATTATTATAGTATATTATAGTATACTACAGTATAAATAGTATAATTGCAATATTCCTACAATGCTAACATCTTTACTTTTCCTGCTATACCTATAAACATTCTGATATATACTGAATATATTTTAATATGGAAACTACATAACATGACATTATTCAGCTAATCACATCTATAAAATACATAAATCCATCTAATTAACTAAATATAAATTGCTATAGTTCATGTTTTTACACTATGAACATCACAGAGTAGTATTTTATATCTGTGGTAATCTGAGTGGAGCACAATTCAAAGTAAAAAGTACAAAGTGGAGGAATGACTTGAGAACTGGTTGAACTCATGGCAGCTCTTTTGTGCTCTGATTGTTTGATGAAACTCTTTACTGACTCTCCCTCGTGACTCCACCCTCTCCTCCCACTCCGAGGCCTGACCTGCTCCGCTCCGCTCTCGACTCAAGCAACATCTCCCAGCGCCCTCCCTCACTTTCATTTACTTCTTTTTATAACACTTGTCTCACACTTTTCAATTATTTAAGGGTCATGTTTTGTCATATCTCGCAGTCCCCCTTGTTGAGCGTTGATCATCTGGAGTTTCACAGTGTAGTAACCTCGCTGTAGTCAGTATGCGCTGTTAAATATAGATCCGATATGCTGTGTGACTGGGCTCACCTTGGTCGTCTTAACTTTGTTTCCCGTACTGCAGCTCCATCCTTTGAGATCTGGCAATACTTTACACTCCTCCCCGTCCATGCACGGATGCATCTGGCACCACCACTTCTGTGCTACTATGGAGGCTGGAAAAATAAACATATGGACAGCAATGAAATATTATCTGTGCAGGAGAAAGGCTCTGAACCTACTGAAATATTTTTGACTGAATCTGCAACATTGACCAGTATATCTAAATACAGAAACCTATCTTTAGAAAGCTGAACGCGACCGGAACAGCTTTTGCATGAAATGTTAATGTGGCTTGTCACTCAAAGTTACAATCTATATTGAGCCACAAAAATACTGTGCACGTTTTTTGTGCTTTTGAGTAAGAAAAATGATAGTTATGGATCTTAATAAGTTCACTACTGTATTTTGTCTTGGGGAGGAGCCTATGGAGGTTGTCGTGCAATATACAAATGCGCAAAATGTTAGAAACCACAAAGGAGAAAGGAGTTAAATATTGATGCACTTGTGTTGTCTATGTGGTGCAACACTTTATTTCTACTTTATTGCCTTGAATTGAAAGAAAGCCTAAAAAAATCCCAGTTTCTCAGCTATACACATCCACTGACAAATCATTGTACTTCTCAGTCATTTGGATTGACAAGTACCTGAAATGGGAGTCAATACTGTGTACCACAACACCACTTATTAATTAAAATGTATTGTTAATTTGTGTATACAGCAACAAACAGACCACTTAAGTCTTGTCTTGTGTCTTGGAGAAGCGACCTGTCACTCTTGGCCTGCATGTTTCCTGGTCTGGATTACACGCTCTGTCTCTATAGCGTGAGGAGTGAGCGGGGGCTTATCTAACACGCTTAATAAAGGCTACAGTGGAGGTGGGCATGTCAAGGTTTTCCTCAGTTTCTGTAAGACAGCCCACACCGGAGACACCGCAGTGGTTTAAGTTAAAGGAGAACTGTCAAAAATGGAGGAAGTCTGTGTCAAAGCCATTCCAGTGAAATTGGTGAAGATTGAATCGATTCACCTGTAACAGAGGCCACTTTTGACATGATATTAAATGACCTTGCCCGCTGCGTGTTATTGCCCACAACCCAGAAGCGTGATAAAGCTCTGAAGGTAAACAGCAGTGTGGAGGGATTGTATTAAGTGCTGTTCACTTTTGAAGACAGACGTGTAACCTATAATTTCAAAGACTGAAATGATGATACCCAAAAAAATGATCTAAATACTTTAAATACTCACAGTTGTCTTGTTGTTAGTGTATATGATAATACAATAAAATATTTTGTGTCCAGTTCAATCTCAGTTATGTTCCTCACAAATGGTTTAACATTTGGTACCTTTAAAGTGAGACTAAACTCCCAAACATCTCCTTGAATCACATTTCAAACTCCTGCGTCCTGCGTGATGTTACATATTACTTGAAACTGAAGTAGCCACTGCAAAAACCTTCTATGCACTAAATTGGACCATGCACTAAACTGTAAGTATAACCTGTGTAACCTGTGGAGCTCTTAGGACGTAGTATTTCAAATGCCTCTTCTTCTGTGGGCTATCGCGCTGTTGGATCATAGATTAATTGTTATTCAGCTTATAAACATTTGGAAGACTTGTGAAAATGCAGTAGAGTGGTATTCCTGTATGTTTCACTATGACTGGACTCCACAGTCTCTGCTTTAGGCCATTTAGGCTTGTAGGAGTGAGGGCCAAAATGTCACTGCTAAAGAGTTTATATTTTATTGCCACTGTTCGAAAAACACATGTTATTTGATTTCTTTTAAAACATTTAAAAATCAAATGGCCTTATAGTTGCACACGTTGCAGCAGGCTTAAAAAAGTTTGCACCTGTCTCTTCAACCTTCTATACTCACATAGTTTTAGCTCACGTATTTGTAATAAATCTGGCTGCACCTGCGAAACAACTTCATTTGCATTTTCTCTGCCTCAGATTTTGTGCGTGTTCATTCACTCATAAGAGCAAAACTATGCTGCGTCTTCTTTAGACTTTGTTTAAGATACCGCCAGGTTTTTGTTCCACTTTTACAGTTGTTAGTGGGTTAATGCAAGACTGTTGATAAATGAGGTCCCATATACACAGTTTACTAGCAAAATCATTAATTTAGTGTTGAACAACATACTTTGAATCTCTCTCTCTCTTCTTTTTCGCTCTCTCCTTCTTTTTTCAACATCTTATTACTCTAAAGAACAAATCCATTTCCAACAATGGCCCAAATGTCAAATACATACCGTCTACGCAAGATGGCGCAGCTCTTGTGGTCCCTGCCACTTGTCCGGGGAAGCAGGAGCACTTGACAGTCTGGGATCTCTCCTCGATCTTGTTCTTGTTGCAGCATCGGTGTGCAGCAATTACTTCACAGGTGCCCGCCTTCACATGAACTGCAGACAGAAGCACACACAAGGGGGAAATGCACACGCCAGCCTAATACAGAGCCTGTCAAAATGTTACCATGAGAATCAATGTAACGGGAAAAGGAAAGGTTAGGAAATAGATGCTCTCCAATTCCAGGTCAAATTTGTGTTTAAAAATAGTTTAAAGTAGTACTGAACATTGCATGTATTGTATGATATTGATATATCTTCTATGTACATGCCACTGATGAGGAAATCATATAACACTGTGATAAACACTGAGTAATTTATGCTATAACCACTCATCCTTTTTCATTCAAGCATGTGGAATGTTCAGGAGTTACCATGGTGACACAATGCACACATTAGCAAACACAGCCTAAAAAGTTTTAAGATGAAAAAACACAAAATGGATCTAAACACATTTTCAGGAGCCGGTGATCAATATGAGTGAAAACTGTTGGCTAATGTTAGGGACCTTGTGACTGTAGTGCCTACAGTTACAGAGCGTCACACCCCCGCGGAATGTTGATGACATAAATATGGAAAATTGGTGACGTGGGATTGTGGGCTGACCATTGGACTTACTGCTAACCATAAGGAGGGTTCAAGGATGAAAAAACACAAAATGGATCTAAACACATTTTCAGGAGCCGGTGATCAATATGAGTGAAAACTGTTGGCTAATGTTAGGGACCTTGTGACTGTAGTGCCTACAGTTACAGAGCGTCACACCCCCGCGGAATGTTGATGACATAAATATGGAAAATTGGTGACGTGGGATTGTGGGCTGACCATTGGACTTACTGCTAACCATAAGGAGGGTTCAAGCAGGGCTTGGAAGAGATTGCAGGATTATTTAAATATGCATGTTCAGGCATGTTTGAGATGAGGGAATAACATTATAACATGGTATAAAGCTCAACAATTTGATTTTGCATAATATCCCCTTTTAAAGTGTTGGAAGCATCTTTTTTGTGCTTTTAAACATGTATAATGTCATACCTACATATTTACTTGATGTTTTTATAAATTTCATGTATATGCAAAGATTCTGTTCAACCTAATTACTGAATTTATAAATGCATTTTCCTGTTAATAAGTAAATCAGATAAATGTTTAATTTTATCAGGAAAAATGTTATTGACAAATTCTTATTTACGGTTTGCAGAGTAGTAATGAGTCATTTTGTTGCTTGTTGTGACACCCAAGAGGTCATTTACATTAGATGAAAGCTCAATCGGCCCAGATCTGCAAAAAAACAACAGCAACAGCAGCACAGTAGTAGTGTTGTCTCTGCTGAGACACAGCGCCTGTTTCCTCGTCAAATACGAAGGCAACGGCAAAATGACACTCAGAAAAAATCCACAAATTCATCAAAATAAAGTCCAGTCCAGGCTAAGAACTTCAGAGCAACAGTGATGCTGTACAACAGCGGTACGGAACACACACCCACTGATTCATGTGTTTTCTAAACCAAAATGCCAGAGATCTACTCATTTTAGAGGGAAAAGAAATGCATCGTATATAAGAGCAATGACGAGCCTTAGATGAGGTACAGTTAGATGCCTACAGTATAAAACAAACCATTATCCTTTTATCAGTCTACAAAGTTAGGCATCGAAATGACACATGCAAAATGGTATTATGCATTTAATTAATCACATTTTACTTATTCAGGACAATACATGTACTTAGAATACTACTTTGAAGGTGGTGTAGAGCTACTGTACTGTAGTTCCCAAGCCACATGTTGGAGACTCCTGCTATAATACAATATCCACACCAGTTAACAACACACATATGCTACTAGTCACAGACTAATGCAAAAGAGTAACTAACAGTAAACTACATTAGAACAATAATGACTATTCAGCTATTTTCTTTTCATGTTACTTTGACCTGTACTGAGCTCTTTCAACAGCAGGTCCACAAATACACATGAGACATTACTGGACTGAAAGATATGAGCCAGTTATTGGCTAAATATAATACATTTCTCTTGCAAACAGATGGAGCCAAAGCCTGATGATTGAGTTCTAATGCCCACAGAGACTAATATAACTATAAACAATAAACACAAACTTCATACATCAATTTTGTTTAAGTATTTCATTAAATCAAATCCTCAAATAAATTACATAGACCTGGCTTGAACTCGACTGAGTGCCTGGTCAGCAGCTGAGCAAATACAAGTACTGTACTAGTAATTTCCCACATGGATCAGCCTAACTGCGTTCAATATACAAGAGCTTCTTGGACAATCAACTATGCATTATGCATGGAGACCCACAGAGGCTGTTCATACTCTGCTCTACACAAACTGCAAATACAGACACATCTTTGAGGAAATGAAATTCTGGTGCTATCCATTATGATGTGCACGAACTAAATATAGTGAAATGGACCAATCCACTGAGATGTCAACCGAAACTGACGGCAAACAGCAGAATGATTTCAAAGACTGTTAGAAACTTTATAAAGCTATTTAAAGCAACGCTGTGTAACTTTATGTTACTAGCACTTTATGTATGTGGCACTATGAAAATAGCAAGTTCAAACTCTTTTTTAGATATAAAAACATGAAAATATATACTTTTATTTTAGTATCTGCCTTATTAACTGTAACTAGTGTAGAGATATAACAATATAATAAAAACATTTTCACACTTCACCTTCAGAACCAGAATCAGTAAAGGTTTTATTACCATTGTCACTGAGTAACATTTACAAATCAGGAACTTGCTTTAGCAACATAGTACAAGATAAAACAGTAAATATTCAGTAAAATATAAACTACGATCAAATAAAGGCCTGTATGAAAAATAAGGTGTTAAATAAAATAGATTTTAACTGAATATAAATATGAAAAATATATATGGACAGAACCACAGTGCAAAATATTGTTGAAGTGATTTGTGACATGGGTTATAAAGTGAAAAAGAGTCCAACAGCAGATGGGAAGAAACTTTCAGTTCTGATACAAAAGGAGCGTATACATCCCCAAGGGGAGTGTCCAGGGTGAGAAGGGTCAGCTGTGATCCGACTGCTTGCCCCCAAGTTCTGAGGACTGGTTCTGCAGAGATACAAGGCTGTGGCCCAGTGTGCTGCAGTCTGGCCCTGCTCTAGCCCTGGTGATGGAGGAAGTTTGGATGGACTCAGTGAACGCTGCGTAGAACTGCACCATCATCTGGCCTGGAACTTGGCTTTCCTCAGCTGCTGCAGGAAGCACATCCTCCGCCGAGTCTTCTTGATGAGGGAGCTGAGGGTCGTCCACGGGGAGTCCATTGTGGTAATGGGGGTGTCTGTCGGGGGGGAGCGGACTGTAACTTTCCTGAAGTGATTGTGATCCTGATTGTGGGGAGGGATATGAAAATGTAGAAATACTATTTGTCATTTGCCCTCTATAATGTAAGAATTTCACAAGAAAGCACAGCATATGGTACAGGTGGACACAATCATGCACAATATCAGAAAATGATATTTAAAATGCATTTCAGAGAGGCGTAGATATTGTAACATAGCCTGCTGCATTAGCGCCCTTTATAACTCCGCTTGGATGAAACTTTGAGCATTTTTCAATTCAACGATGCCAAATGTGTTACTTGAAATCCAGGTCATTACTCGGTGGAGGAGCCCTGGTCTGAACCCATCAGCTCCACCTTTCCCCATCTCCTTGAGCAACACAGTTAATCCAATGACCCAGGCCTTCAGCAGAGGACGAATCTTCACCAGGGACTCTGTTAATGTACTACATCAGGACCTCACACCTTCATACAAAATGAGTTGATTAAGCCTGTTTATGGGCTAATTTATGTCTAAATACATTACAATAACAATTACGCCTACATTGTTTTACCACTATTAAGCTTGATCTCACATCAATACTTGTTTCTCTTTTATATTCATTACTTTCTGTGCTGTCTCATTGCTATTCTACGCCGGATCCTGTTTTTACTCATAACAATTGTGATTGGATGAAGTAGGAAAAAAAATCAAGAGAGCACAGCTGAAAAGTTTTGACATTCCTTTCAGATAAACCTTAATTATGCCTGTAAAGATTTTCAATTTGGGACTTGACTGGAAAATAGATTGGTGTGAGCTTCCATCTTCCTATTAGCCGGCAATCCAGAAATCTCATCTACAACATTAAAAACATTTTGCTCCCAATCAATAAGGCTCTATTCACATTCCCACAAAAGGCAAGACAACAATTGCCGAGTGAGTGCTTTTCTCTGAGTAGAAACTTACTGATGCAAAAACAGGTCAGGCTCCGTGCCCTTGATGTGATTATCTTTAAGCCACCAGCACGCCCCCGGTCAAAGTTAATTTGAAAAGTTGGGATAGTCTGGATAAAATATTCAGACTTTGTTTAAGATATAGATGTGTCTGGACAATAGGCAATCAAGCAGGGTGCAAAGAGCCGCAAAGACAATCTGTGTGCATCATCAAATTAAAAGTGAATTACACGCTTTTGTCCTACGGGGCCGTCTTAGCTCATGTCAGCCGAACAAACACTGTGTAAGCTCTAAAATGAAATGTAACTATACAGTGAAACTTCCCTAGGTATGTATACGTCGCCATACAAGATCTAACCAAGGTCGAAAGGTGTTTGTTTGAATTACTGAAGTGAAAGTGACTGAGGTGAGTCTTTCTTTTCGCTGCTTTTTAATGGATTTGAAATTGAATAACTGCAAAAGTAAAGCTGTGTCCATGTGACTCATAGTTTACAACTGAGCTGGAAGACGGGTCAAAATGCTTTGGTGGAATTTGCTGTTTAACCCTCAGTCTGCACATGTTTCATTCTGGTGTGTGGCTATACTTTTGTAATTCCTGGAACTATCCATGAAAAAAAATCAGTTTAACCTCTTCTCTGCTATATTAGAAAAAGAAAAGTGAAATATCATAATAGCTTCAGAAAGTTGTGCCATTATTCAATCCCAAAATTGAACTGTTTTTAGTTGAAAGGACTGTAGAACAAAAGATGAGTATGGCAAGTTCACAGAGCCAATCCCTCATAAATAATAAGCTCTAACATTTGTTGATCATAAGTTTGAAAACTTCTTTCAAAAATGGAAAATCTCCCATAGAGTTATACAAGTTGAAATTGAAATTATGAAACTATCCAAACCTGGAACCTGAGTGCTTCTTTTTGTAAATCCAAAACACGTGGATAAAGAAATATATCAAAATAAGATGAATTAGTCGTTAACAAAATAATAATTACATTTAGTTGTATCACACATATTTAAACATGGTGGTCAGCTGCAGAATAAAGGGTTGGACTAACTGGGCCTCAGCTGGTGGGGTCGGGTCTCTGTGCTCATTACACTGTGGGGAGAGGTGGGCAGGGGGCGGGGCAGGTGGACACGGGAAGTGATTAAAACTGGAGCTACCGGTCAAGGTAATCGTCTCTGAGGACACACCCCCGTAACACGGACAGGATGTGAGGTCAGAGAGCACAGCCCGGTCAGATCGCACCGGTCAGGATCCACAAGAGGAAACATACAGAGCCAAGTGCACAGGTGGAGCAAGCCACATGGAGCACGTGGTGAAGAAATGTACAAGTGAAACACGAACAGATCATCTTGCCTACTAATACAATACCAAAAGATGTGGTTATATCTTTACATGCTAAGGACTTAATAGCAATACTGCTGTTGGGACCTGTACCTCTATCTACATCTATGACCTGGGACTACACTTTTTGAATAAATAAGTCTACAGTATCTTGTTATTAGCAGTATGTGATCTGGAGTTCAGACGTTAATACTTAAAACTGTACATTGTTCGTGTTCAGGAAATTAAAATTAAGGAAACTTTTCTCACTTTTAATTAGAAAATATATTTTTATTATTTTTATTATTTATTT
>JACN01097808.1:0-18741 GCA_000787155.1 Scartelaos histophorus
TTTAATTTTAATTTTAATTTTTTTAAAATCTATTTCTGAAATTGTAAAAACCACTAAGTTATTAAAACATTTCACAGAATCTTACATTTTAAATGACCTTTTTCAAATTTTAAAACAGCTGCATTATGGATATTAGTTACCACATAGTTGGTTAGCCTGTGATGCCTTTGAAATCTTAATATTTAAAAAAAAATCTATAGAAAAAAATGTATCGAGAACATACTTGCAGAAGAGAAGTAGGCGAGACTGTTGAGCTCCATTTGCCTATTTTACAGCCCAAATAAGTGTGTATAATGTAATAATATAATATATTTGAGGTTTTTCGATAGTTACTGGCAATAATTACAAGAATGTTCATACAAATAAGACAATAATGAGATTTCTATGTAAAACTGCATTGTCAATGTTGCCACTAAAGATCCACCATTTTGCAAAAGGTTTCTACTTCACAGCCTTTTGCTCAGAAATACCAAGATCCAAGGCATTTTGTTGTTAAAGACAGACAGACATGTATGGATCAATAAACAGGACAAACAGTGCTGCAATTGCCCACTTGAGACCATTTACCTGAGCTGACATTCAAGTCGCCTTCTTTACCAAGACATTTACTTCTGTTTTGATTTGTTTTGGGCCCAAATAACAATCTTTCATTCCTTTTTTATGTTGGGAAATTTGGCGTCAAATTATCCAGACCATTAAACCAGATCAGTTAAGGAGTAAACAGGGATTCTCTTGCTGAATTTTCTCACATATATAGAAAAGAATAATAAATTGGTGTGTACTTTGTTTGACAGTTTAGCCTCATAACTTCATTCGTATTCAGTCATCTACCACATATGGTGTAAATGTTCCACAGTATGGCTTTATGCTTTCATCAATATTGGACTTGGACATACCCAATTGTGTCTTTATTGCAAAAAATTAAAAAAAGTGGGATTTTCTCTACACAAATCTGGAAAATACAAGGCAAGGCAATAACATCTCCATGGTGACATCTTTTTGTAAGAAAAGTGACATCTTTATTGTGCCAAAACGTGTCAGAATATTTAATTTAATGACCTTTAATGACGCCCCGCTCATCCTCGGACACAGGATTAAACAGTGAAAGGTGCACAATGCTAAAACAGATGCGTAGGTCACCGTGCGGCAATCAGTACAGTTTTATGTCATGTTATTATTAGCCATGATACACCGTGATGAGTGGTTTTACCCTGGAAAAGTGCAGCGTAATCTGGTCCATCTCGGATTTATAGAAGTAACCTTTATATTATGACCTTTAGAGGAGACAGGACTTTGATACAGAAGAAACTGAGAGAATATTCCAACTTTAGTTCCTTTTAAAGTAATACAACATGACTGCACAGCTCTTTCTGGGCGATAACGCTCTGAGAAACATAACTTTGGTTTGTATTGTTCCCATAAAACTAGTAGATTTAGGGCTCATATCCAATCTGTGTCAGTGCCGAGCTTCAGTGGGTTTATCTATAGTTAAAAATGTCTGGCTAGGTTATTCTTTCTATTGGACATTACCCCAAAATGTTTTTAAGAACAAATTTCCTTACAAATTTGAACATTTATACAGCAATAATTTATGTAGAATTGGCAGTAACATTTAGCACTAGAATTCTCCTGCTTATGGTTAACTAGAAAGTAGCATCAGGAAGGGCATCCAGTTTAAAATCAGAAAGCAATTCACTGTATAGCAATAAGCCTCTGATCATTTTAGTAAATATGTTTGCAAATTTATGTTTTTTTTATGTTAAAATTATGTTTTTGTGTTAGTTTTTTTTTTTGTAGTATTTTTATGCATAAGTCTCTGATCATTTTAGTAAATATGTTTGCAAATTTATGTTTTTTTTATGTTAAAATTATGTTTTTGTGTTAGTTTTTTTTTTTGTAGTATTTTTATGCAATAAGCCTCTGATCATTTTGGTAAATATGTTTGCAAATTTATGTTTTTTATGTTAAAATTATGTTTTTTTGTTAGTTTTTTTTTTTTTCTGTAGTATTTTTAAGTAATAAGTCTCTGATCATTTTAGTAAATATGTTTGCAAATTTATGTTTTTTATGTTAAAATTATGTTTTTTTGTTATTTTTTTTTCTGTAGTATTTTTGTAGTATCCACTATCTGTTTTGACTATTTTAAAATATAAAAAAATACATATTTCAAGGCCCAGATCTGCTATAGTTTCAGTTCTCCCTCTCTCCACCCATTTTGTCTTTCTTCAAGTATCTTTTTTTTTCATTCGTACAGCCCCAGACGTACGCGAGAAGACTGTGAGTGCTGACCCATAACCCAAGGCAATTTTCGCTCCTTTTTAAAGGGATTTCATCAGAGTCCAACTACATTAGCTGGGAGGGTGGACTTAATAGTTTCTGAAATCCCACTTTATTCTAGTTAGTATGAGAGGGTATCGACTAGGCTCCCTGGCTTTAAAGAGAGGAGAGGCTCACGTTGGGCCTGACCGGGCAGTTGGATCAATGCTTGCTATGGATTGTCCTGTCCCTTTGCTTCATAAGTATTTGGCGCCTTTTTAAAACGGCAACTCCATTTAACAGGCAATCACTGCTAACTGCTTTGTAGCCCCAGCTCGATAATCAGGGACAATCTTATCCACGCTTAGCTGTTAAAAGCTGCTACGTCGCCCTGATGCTGAAAGTGGTAATAATTAAAGTTTAAAAACTATTAAGCAAGTATTCCAGATGAGCTGTGAAAACGGGGTTAAACTTTGGAATCAAGTTTTTTTTGTTTTTTCTTTCAAGTGCAATAAAGTTTATGCAGTAGTGATTATAGTATTATAACAAGTACCACTATGCCTAGGTTTTTTTTACAGTCTAGCATAGTAATACTTGGGGCTACTAACATTGTAAATTTGAGTTGGAAGTAGAAGTACAAGTATAGTATAGTATAGTATAGTAAGTATAGTAGTTCTTGTAGTGAAGTGGTAGTAAGTATCAAACTTTACTGTTTTTCAAATACCGTAAATGCCAGTTGACAAACAAGTATAGTGGTTCTTGTAGTGAAGTGGAAGTAAGTATCAAACTTCAAATACCGTAAATGCCAGTTGACAAAATTATATTGTGATTGAGTGAAAGCTTTAAATAAATTGTTGTCTAAATCTATAACTACTACTACTACTACTACTACTACTACTACTACTACTACTGCTACTACTACTACTACTACTACTATTACTGCTGCTGCTGCTGCTGCTGCTACTACTACTACTACTACTACTATTACTGCTGCTGCTGCTGCTGCTGCTACTACTACTACTACTACTACTATTACTGCTGCTGCTGCTGCTGCTGCTACTACTACTACTACTACTACTATTACTGCTGCTGCTGCTGCTGCTGCTACTACTACTACTACTACTACTATTACTGCTGCTGCTGCTGCTGCTGCTACTACTACTACTACTACTACTATTACTGCTGCTGCTGCTGCTGCTGCTACTACTACTACTACTACTACTATTACTGCTGCTGCTGCTGCTGCTGCTACTACTACTACTACTACTACTATTACTGCTGCTGCTGCTGCTGCTGCTACTACTACTACTACTACTACTATTACTGCTGCTGCTGCTGCTGCTGCTACTACTACTACTACTACTACTATTACTGCTGCTGCTGCTGCTGCTGCTACTACTAGTGCTACTACTACTATTATTCATGCGGTTCAGACACAAAAGATGTAATATTTTGTTTTGGATTGCTCAATTGCTATGGCGATGGAGGTCTGCTGCCTTAGCTTGAAACCCATAGACTCATAATTGTTTTTTCACAGTAACAAGACTCTCACTAAACGGATTTTTTTGGCTACAGTACCTCTTGTTTATAGGCTCCATCTTGGTGCATCCGTCATTTATTGAAGGGGAAATCAAAGTGACAAGTTTGTTTTAGGCGCTTTGTTGAGCCAGAGAAAACACTGTCACAGTTTGTCACTGTGCCTTTGTCCTGGTCCTTGATTGATTATAATGTGGCAAACAGCCTTGTGTTCCAACTGGAAAGGGGCAGTTTAAAGAGATACCAGACATGATAAGACAGATTAAAGGAAGAAATTAATGAGCGACTTTGGCTAAGTTCATATTTAAAAACAGTTAACAAAAGTCTTTGCAAATGTTTAGACAGTATTTAATTTAAATCCAGTTTCAGTTTGTGTAGACCACATTCCTGATTTGCAGTGGCATTGTCTGTCTTTGTATCCCTTCTTATTTTTCTTCAAGGCCATTGCTGACTCTACTTTGAAAGACACATATTTTTCTAAGAAGCTGGTATGTTTCTGCTTCATATTTATTCTCAATGCAAGCTGATCCAAATTGAAATTTCAGGCACTTGTCCATAAAGAAAAATCACTCACCTGGATATAGTAGTGTGAAAAAGCGTGTTCCCTCGTTATTTAACCCCTAATTTAACCTTTTCATTCTCCTGTAAACACTTAAAAAGCGTGATAAATTTCCGCTTTTTAATTGATGATTGATTTTTTGATATGACGCTCAATACTTAATTCCTTACCTTCAAAAACAAGAAGATCGTTTTATCTTTAGGTATAAAAGCGAGCTCTATAAGTGTTCAGGTTGTTGCTGTCTGTAATACCCCCATACCTTATCGGAAAATTCAATATTACTCTGAAAATCACATTTTCAGACGGCCAACATTGATTTCTAAATTATCCACCTATTTCACATATAACTGCATCAAACAAAACTGCTTCATGTCAAGAAATCCATAAAGCTGTATTGATCATTTAATGCACAACACGGTTACACTCAGGTAATGCAGAAGTCTGAATACACTGAATAGGTCTAATATGAAAACTAACACCAGTAGTTTTTAATTTGTGATATCGTGCCTAAACCAGAACAGTATAGAGAAGTGTGGACCATAGACTGTATAGAAGAAGAAGTGGACAAAGGGAGTATGACAACACCCATAGTGTCCAGCTCCAGTCAAATGAAGCTCATGAGGCCAGCAGTTGTAGCAGTGAATTTGGAGTCTTTACATACAAAATAGAAAAATTAAAACACCAGGATCATGTAGAGCAGGCATAGACTGTATAAAAAAGTGGACCAAGCGAGAGTGATGTCACTCATAGCGTTCAGCGTCGCTCAAATGAAGCTGGCGATGCTAACGGTTACAGGTGCGAATCTGGAGCCAGGCTCTATGCTATGAATAGGATTTTTTTGACTAACAAAATAGCGAAAAAAAAATTCAGGATCATTTAGAGCGGGTTTATCGAAAAAAATTCAGGATCATTTAGAGCGAGTTAATAAGAACAGTTTAAGACCAAGATGAAGAGAATCACTGCAGCAGTTACAGAGAGAGAGGCGACAAGATCCTAATGTAAGTCGATGGGAGCCAGAGTCAGAAGGAGCCGGAAGAGCCTCCTGTCAAGCTTCCTATTTGGCTCGTGGCGGCTAATGCGTTAGCTATGTCCATTCATATATACAGTCTATGAGAGCAGGTTAATGCAAACATTTTTAGCCCAAAATGACGAGGCTAACTTCCACAGTTAGAGAGAGAGGGGTGATAGTTTCGTAATGTGAAGTCAGTTGGAGCCAGAGTCGATGGAGCCCCCATGTTCACTTCCTATTTGTAAAGCGGCGACTAAGACAAGGACTAAAGCAGGACCTAAATTATTTTTTATCAGCACTAAACCAAGGTCTTGTCGAGGACTTCTTGTACCAGTTTGAGATCTCATGCAGCAAAGTTTGTGTGAATGTGTTTGGCAAATAGTTTTGCTTTATAATATATCACACAGTTTTAATCATTACTTCGCTTTTTACTTTTTACGTAACTGTTCATTTCCATATTGGCTTAAATCATCTTGCTTCTTGCTGCCTTAAGTCAGTTAGCTGAGTTAAAGGTGGGCTCACATAAGCCAGTTACTGAATTTACTTGTTTGGCTGCAGGGTCCCAGGATGGTGTGGGGCTTTTTGCATAAACTAAAGTGAAGGTTTATTAGTTCATAGGCACACACACATGCACAGGAGCACGCACACACACACACACACACACACACACACACACATTTCTGTACTGGCACAGACCGCTGAACATAATCTCATTCTCTCATGAGAAAGCATTACTCTCGGGCCATCAGAATCCCATTACCGACACTGAATCATAAGTAAGAGAGCGCGAGAGTTATGATCCGCGAGGCACTATCCAGTAAGTGATCTATTCTCTGTTCACACACACACACACACACACACACACACACGTTCACACAGACACGCACACGCAAACTCACACAGAAATGTATAGATGGTCAGCTGTGCATGAAAATTAATCCACTGAATAAAATTGATTCCTAAGCGATCAATACTTAAGCAGCCATTGACTCCCCGGCCTCATTGGTTACAAATGAGCATGTACTTGAGTATGTGGCGGGCGTAGTGTGGAGTTGAAGGCAAAACAAAAATCACGTTGCTTCTGTGTCCTCCTCCTCCTCCCCTTTCCCCCCTCTGTGTCTCCCGTGTCCCGCAGATGGATGTCCCAACCTGTGCAACGGAAATGGGCAGTGCACCATGGGGCAGCAGAGTTGGCACTGCGAATGCCAGACGGGGTGGAGGGGTCCGGGCTGCAGCGTCGCCATGGAGACATCCTGTGCCGACAACAAGGACAATGAAGGAGGTGAGTTTGGTGTTTTGTTAAGTTGGTACAAACAAAGTTCAAATGAAATTAAAGTTGTTTTTCTTTTTTCTCATTCACTTAAAGGTACATTTAATCTAAAAATGTAATTTTAGAGTGTCACAATAACCATACATTTAGATTATTGCCTTTTTCTAAACATAATTATAGCCCTGCGTGAACATTAGCTTGCATACTTGTACCTTACCTTACTTATTTTTTGTCTTGTTGCTAAATCACAACATTTTCTGAACTATTTTTTACAATTTTTCTAAATGATAATAGCTATTTTATGACATACATGAGTAGTCTATAAAGTAGATTTCCAAACTTTCACCCTTTTCACCTCACCCTATGACAAAGGCATCTCAGTAGTCTGGCAGCTGCCGCAGTGGATCATTATTTTCCCTTAGCTGAGCACAAAAATCAGATGTGATATTTAATTCATTCATTTAAAAGTTTAAAATGAATCGACATATTCAGGGTGACTTGCCGGACAGTTCGACTCGCACTCATTCTATCCCTTATTTGGAATCTTCAGACGGACTCACCGATTGTATGGACCCGGACTGCTGTATCCAAAGCCCCTGTCAGAACAGCCCCCTGTGCAGAGGGTCCCGGGACCCCCTCCTGGTCATCCAGCAGAGCCCCGTGTTACAGCCTCGGGTCAGGTCCTTCTATGACCGCGTTAAGATGCTGGTGGGACGGGACAGCACGCACATCATACCAGGGGAGAATCCATTCAATTCCAGGTAAGACTCTAATCATCAGATCATCATATCATATTCTCAGGAGAAATATCTAACAGGAAAATCCACAAGGAAAGCACAAGCAAGTTTTAGCCACTCTCACGGTCAGTAAACTGTTATTTTAATACAGTGCATCAGCCTTGAGCCTTAACACAACTTTTGCATGTAAAAAATATCAAATGTTACATGCAATAAAAAGAACCAAACCATTTAAACACACTTCCACACCAACAACACACATCAATCTGTCTTCACAACTAAAACCTACTCATTGTTTCTTGGACAGAGCATATAACTACATTGTCCAACCGCATTAAGGCCTCTCAGTATGATCCTGCTTGTTGTTGAATCATAGCCCACAGAGCGCTCAGCATCTCTAATTGTCCATGACTCAGTGTCACATGTGATGATCTGCACAGAGAGTCTCTTCAGTCGGGGCCTCTTCTGGAGCCCCTGCTGGTCCCTGTTGTTGGACTCATTGAAACTGGTTAATAAGAAGGGCAGTAGGAAGCAACAGATCATCTTTCAGGCTGGTCTGGTTAACACTCCCACCTCACAATGAATAGGTTAATTTTATAGATCATGGGGGACCTTTCAAAGATGCTCCTGTATGTGCACTAAGCCTCTGCTCCAGCTAGGCTCCAGATTTAAAGGTGCACTGTAACTTTTCAGGTTTTCAGTGCACCTTTACACAAACAACATACCACAAACTATTTTTACAACTAAAGATAGACCGGTGTAAAACCTATTTACTGTTTCTTGGACAGAGCAGCTGCTTGAATCATAGCCCACAGAGCGCTCAGCATCTGTAATTGCCCACGACTTGGTGTCACATGTGATGATCTGCACAGAACGTGTATTCAATCTGGGTCTCTCCTGGAGCTCCATGTCCCTGTAGTTGGGACGCATTGAAAGTCACGGGCCCCCGTCGCATTGTCACGGATTGTTTACGTGATTGACATGCGCTAATCCGTGTGGCGCCGTGGTTGATTGTCTGTAATTAATGAATAGTGGAAGACCAGACCAGTAATTGAGCTTGCAAATTAGATGATTGAAAGATGGAGAGATGAGTCAAAACTTATGATTGATGCATGAAATGTCACTTTTTGAAACTGACTTTGGCCGTACTCCAGAGGTGGCACGAGAAATTTGTACCTATGTAAATAAGAAAGGGCCAAAAATATTGAATTACAAGTCAAAACAAATTCAGATAAGCAGCAAATTGCGAGTAACAAACTTTTCTATGGGCACAAAAAACATACCTTAATACCAATACCATACCAGTCTTTGATTTTCAGCGTGCTGTTGAACACTCGTGTGCTCAGAGATGTTGCCAGATGTGGCTTGAAAAAAAAAATCTAATTTGAGTCAACAGATTCACACATTGATTTCATTGAATAATTTAGCTTTTTGGAGTGTTGTAAGCAAACTTCTCATCCAAAACAGAAAACCAAATAATTATCATTGCCAAATTCAAAGAATCGGACATGCCATGGACAAACCAAGATATATTACTAGATTTTCTATTTTTTATTTATTTTATTTTACTTTTTTAAGGAGCAATTTAGTAATATTTTGGAAAGTTGTGTGCAGTGGAATATTTTCAACCAAAGTACCAAACCAAAGTATCCTATGACTCAAAAAAGATAAAGAAACACTGCCTTACCCACTTTCATACTGTAGTCTGGAAAGGCATATGGTTTAGAATATAGTCACTGGCTGCCAAAAAGGGCAAAAAATGCAAATTCATGGATTAAAATTGTTTTTAAAATGTTTTTTTGCTCTAGTCTACTCTATTTCGACTCACATATTAAACACATTTTCCTCTATTCACATTTGAAGTGAAAGTATTTGTAATGTACGTCTTATATTGTGTCTATCTTCCTTTTGCAGTTTGGCGTCCCTGATCCGAGGGCAGGTCTTGACCACAGATGGGACTCCTCTGGTCGGGGTGAACGTGTCTTTTGTCAACTATCCTCAATACGGATACACTCTCACACGCCAGGACGGAATGTATGTACAAAACAGACAATACCCAGAAATCTTCACTAGACTTATGGTAAAAAACAGCCTCATGGAGATTATAGAGGGGATTAAGGTTAGAATACATTACATTAGTTAAGAACAATCATGTGCAAATTTTTACTATTACTGAATGTCATTTTTAACGCTTATGCTTGTCTGATGCACTTTATTTTTTTAAATATTTTACATTTTTCCTTTACAGTGTTTTTGCTTATTTTGGCAGGGTGACATCTAATGATAAAATATGCTAATATTTCAGTGGCTTTATTTCAGGTGCTGGCTGAAAGAGCATATACATCTGACTCTCCCTGACCTTATTTTGAATGTAATTTTCATAATATTTAATTGCTTTTCAGGAGCTGTTTCCAGTTTCACAGACTTGAATGTACTAATATTTAACCCTGAGTGCTATTGGGCTTTTTGAATGTAAAAATTAGGCAAAATATGGGTGTTTGCCTGTGAGAAATTGGTGTATTTATTTATATCTGTATCAATATTGTGTTTATAATCCCAGCAACTGTTCTGCATGTTCTATTGTGCATATTGTCCAAATAACAATCCCTCCACTGGAAATGTCACCGTCTGGCCCTTATTTGCATCCTCTTCTCACAAACCCTCTGCAGGTTTGATCTGCTAGCTAACGGCGGCGCGTCGCTAACTTTGAGGTTCGAGCGGGCCCCCTTCCTGAGCCAGGAGCGCACCGTGTGGCTGCCGTGGAGTCAGTTTTATGCTCTGGATACGCTGATGCTAAAGACGGAGGAGAACACCATCCCGGGCTGTGATCTCAGTGGATTTGTGCGGCCGGATCCTCTCGTCATAGCGTCGCCTTTGTCCTCCTTCTTCAGCTCCAAACCCGGAGAGAAGCCCATCATCCCAGAGACTCAGGTGTGCACGCTAACCTTTGGCTACAGGTTCATCTCTGTCTCATCTCCTCGCCATTACCCAATTTGAGTCATTTACCAAATGTGCGTCACCCATGCTATTGCTAGTTGTTAGCTTGACTACAGTGATCACAGTTACAAAATTAAAAACTAGGACACATCCGGTTTGGGACGGTTGGTATTGTGAAAAGAGCACATTCATTGTCCAATCTTGACTCACTTAACTAGGATTACAAATAGATGAAGTATTGGTGGATTTCACATTCTAGGATGTAATGATCTCATTCTTGCAGATGATTTCCCAATTAATTACATTAAAAAATCGAAAAGGTAAATTCACATCCGATCATTTCTATTTGCAAATGGCCTTAGAACTCGCCATATTGCTTCAAAAATATGCATTTGCCTTGCAATTGTTGTCACAAGTTTTTTTCATAAGGCTCTGTCCTTTCTTTTTCACCTCGTCTCTCTCGTTTACATCTCCTTCATTCCTGTCATTGTTTGTTCATCTTTGTCCTTCACATCACTGGAGGTGTGACCCCCATTACCCCTCCCTCTAATCCGCTCTAATCCCAGCTCTTCTGCTCTTTGTCTCCAGGTGCTGCACGAGCAGATTGAGGTGCCTGGCACCACTCTGAAGCTGTGCTACCTCAGCTCTCGCACTCAGGGCTACCGCTCCCTGCTCAAGGTGACCATGACCCCTGCTGTGGTGCCCATGGGCCTGCTCAAAGTTCACCTGATGGTGGCAGTAGAGGGCCACCTGTTCCAGAAGTGGTTCCACGCGTCTCCAAACCTGGCCTACACATACATATGGGACAAGACGGACGCGTACGGGCAGAGGGTGTATGGCCTTTCTGAAGCTGTGGGTGAGTGCGTGGAGAGAGGAGAGTGCACAGGGGGAGGTGCGTTTCTAGCCCCAGTCCTGATTAGAGTGCACTGGCTATGACAGAGAGGGCTGCTAATTAGAGAGCTTGAAGGAGAGATAATGCAGCAGAAGTCAGCCCCACTCTGCAGCACGGCCCGGTTAAGGGCTTTTTTCATATGTCTATTTTTCATTAGGGCTGCTTGTGGTTCAGGCAGCCAGCCGTAACAGTGGTGAAGGGTTATTAGCCATCAGGGCGAGTTAGCCGTTAGCTGCAGCGGCGCAGTGCTATTACAGTGTGTTGTCACAGTGGCTCGCAGATGCTGTCAGCCAAATGCTCCGTCAGACCGCAGATGCACCGGACATCTGGGACTTGTGCGTGGACTCTAGTCGTGAGGGCCAGAGCTTTAGAAAATTACACTCTTCATTTCTCTGGAGAAACTGTAATTTCACATTTCCTCATGAATAAAAGTGTACACATGCTTTGTATTATGTTAACTTTGTTCAACATGAAGAGATAGCTGCGGTGCATTACTGTTTGCAGTGAAGCTGAAAAGGTGCTGGCAGCAGCAGTCTCTGTATCTCACAGAGGCTCATGGGGGAGTTATGTGTTAACACGCTTTTCTTTTTAATACAGAACAAACAGCTCACATTCAAACAGAATCTATGTCTGAATTTACACAAATAAATGAGGAATACTGTTAATAATCTCTCTGCGTGCCCTTCCAAATATCAATAAACATATGCACATTTGAGATTATGGTTTTAATGAGCGTTCAATGTAACTGCCAACATGGTCTGAGCACCTAGCGGCCCTAAAGGTACTCTGCCTAATTAACAAGGCCTATAATTGATTTAACAGAAAACGTATGAGTGTTACACAGGTGTTAGTGCAAGTTTTAGGTGATAACTATCTGCTCTGTGTATTGCACCTTTCACTTTTTTAAATTCAGTTATGAGGATCCGTTGTTAGTAAGTTTCCTATACTTGTACTTCTTCTATAATCTGTGTTTTTTCCACAGTGTCTGTGGGCTATGAGTACGAGTCGTGTGCCAGTCTGGTCCTGTGGGAGAAGAGGATCGCTTTGCTCCAGGGCTTCGAGCTGGACCCGACCAACCTGGGCGGGTGGTCCCTGGACAAGCACCACATCCTTAACACTCGCAGTGGTATGGGAGAAGTCATAAAGATACTAAATATGATTATGCTGTGTACTGTTTAACAATTTATAATAACATAATCTTGATGTTTAGAGCACAATGGCGAGCAGATGGAGGGATTTCTTAATCAGTATTTCCTATTTTGGATTTGGTCATAGGATACAGTATCCCAACACTCCTTATTTCATGAAAGGAACAGTTTCTCTTTGATTCATGAGCACCACAAGTGTAACTTTCAAACAGTTAAAGGCCCCATATTACACTATATTCTGTTATAATGTTTCCTCATCAGAAGCTTACCCTGAGTTGTGTTTTGTTTCATTCACACATGTTTAACACACAAACCCTGGATATTTAGGCTGAGTTTTTATCTCAAACAGAAAGCACTTTTCTGTTGGACAGTGGAACAGTGCATTGCACTTTTCTGTTGGACAGTGGAACAGTGCATTTTGAGCTTTGGAGATGTAGACAAGTAACAATAAAGGGTTACTCAAAAACTTGTGAATGAAATAAAACTGTTTTTAATGGGGTATAATATGGCTGAATGCTCATAAGAGTCAGTTTACCATATAGGTAAATGCATATATAATATTTCTATTCAAATGTACATTAAGCTCTGAGCTATATCATAATTATGTTTTATTTATTTTAACACATCACTGTCTAAGATTACTGAATTTCCACCTGAAGTAAATGTACTTTTCCACAATACACTATACAGTCCAAAATACACTTCCTCAAATGCATTCAAACACTATTGCATCATTGTTATATAGGCTATTTATAGAGCAAATTGTTCTTATTTCTCCCAAAACAGATCATTATCAGACCTCTTAAGTGAACATGTGCAGTTCCATGAATCACATAGAAGTGGCAATGTTATTGTCCATAAATGTACTTTCCATGATTTCCAGTCACGGCCACAAAGGCTATAAATGACCACCTGCCTTCTCTGCTGGAACTGGTACAAAAAGAGCCGGCTGCAATTATTCACAAGTGGAAATGCCATATAACCTTAAGGCTCGACACTGCGGCAGAATAGGAAATAATTTGATAGAAATGCACATATTTGGGACATATGGATCTGCAGAGGAGATAGATTGGTTTAAATGTGCTTTTGTTGGCATTTATTTAGCAAATTATCCTCATTCAAGATTGTGAAGTGTATATAGGTATTCCTTTAAGGGCCAGATTAAACAATATTGTTGTTTAATTGTTGTTTCAGGTGAAAAAAGCTTGTATGTTCAGAAAAAAACTAACAAAAAAAAAACATTTGGTCTGTAGTGTCTCACCCTAAAGATTTTTTTTCCCAGTTGAGACCACTACATCTGTTGCATTTACTACATCTAATAACACAGTTTTATTGTCCAAGAATCAGGAACGCACATGCTGTTAAGATGTTACTTCTTGTTAGCATTACTGTGATAGCAAAACTCAGTTCGGGCTTCTGAAAATGAAATACTCTTATAAACTCATAAACCCAACTCATAATTATGTTGGAATGCATAAAATAAATGATGAATAACTTCGAATCTCTGCCAACCAAAAATGAACTAGTTCTGTTTTTCCTTTAAGTTGAATAATAATCATTTTTCTTGACTGCAGTGTTAATTATTTTGAACTGTAATTTGTCTGTTTATTCAGCACAAAATTCTCCATAACCCCCTGTGCTTTGTGTAGGCATTCTGCACAAGGGCAGCGGAGAGAACGTGTTTGTGACGGAGCAGCCCCCTGTGATCGTCAGCGTGATGGGGAATGGACGCCGCCGCAGCATCTCCTGCCCCAGCTGCAACGGGCTCGCTGACGGGAACAAACTTTTGGCCCCGGTCGCCTTGGCGATGGGCACGGATGGGAGTCTGTACGTGGGGGATCTGAACTTTGTGAGAAGAGTGTACCCGTCTATGAACACCACGGGCATCCTCGAGCTCAGGTAAGGCATATGGGGCATTTGCCTATAGAGCCGCTTGACAATTCTGGTTATGAAAGTTAAATCATTATATATGGTTCTTTAAATCATTATATATTTTGTAAATTAAAGGTAATGCACCATAATTTTGACATAATAACACATGTTGACATAATACTGTAGTTTTGTCAGTGAATCTATTTCTTTTTAAACTACTGGAGCAATTTTTATGATCTTTTTCATTGGACCAAACAGCAACAAAAAGTGTATTCCAGTTAATTTTAGTTTATACAAAAGATCAGATAAATTTACAGATGGTAGCTTTACTACAATCTGTAAGTTTATCAGATTTTTTGTCAGATGTGAAACCTCCCACTCCCCTTACCTGGCTTTTGTTCAGGCTCACCTTTGCTCTCTGGTCTTCTTCTACCACAATGAAGTAATGTAGACAGCATCTAGTGGTGAAGTGTGAGAATACAACAGCCGACCTGATTACAAATGATAGCTTTAAGTCAATTTTTACATAAACTGAACCACAGCAAATAGAAATAGACAAATAAAATACAAGATATAAATAATTCTGAACTAGGTAGAGGCATTGCAGACACACTTGCTGTTTTAGTCAGCCTTAGAATATACCCCAAACATAATGATACATATATTCTGTATATTATTGAAGTAAACCAAAGGATAGTGAAAGTGTTGTTTGTCATAAATAACACATAGAAAATTGCATATTTCACGTTAAAAGAGGTGAGACACAAGGGATGAGAGACAGACGCAGAATTACACACTGTTCTAGATACATTTCCCAGTGGTGCTTTTACCTATGTTTTAAAATGTGATGCTCACTCGTAGCCAGCTGTGCATTTCTCTGTAGGGGGCTCTCCACACCACTGTGAAATAACTCTGCTATTGTTCTGCTTTTGTCTCACTCTCATGCTTCAAGGAACAAGGACTTTCGGCACAGGTAAGATGGCACAGTTAGTTTTTAGATTTTTTATTTTATTTTTTTTTGCATTTTGCTATGATAGAAGAGGATAGAAGCATGGTAAGAATGGTAAAATGTGAAAAAGTACGACCTGGGGCATAGTAAAAGCTTGCAATTACTAACAGTTATCAATAGTTTCTATGAGTACAAATATCCACTGCATAGATATAAAACGTAATATTTTTCAATATCTTGTCTGGCCAAATTACCGTATTTTTTGAACTATAAGGCGCATCTAAATTCATTACATTTTCTCAAAAATCAACAGTGCACCTTATAATACAAACTTGTAACAAATCTAAACATGTATTTTTGTGTTAGCTACAACTGAGAGTTATTGTAAATGACCTGAATAAAGTTCGATTTATCCGACACGTGTTTTGTTTCGCTTATTGCGCCTTATGTGTGGACAATGACACAACTGACATATTATTTGATACTGCGCCTTATAATCGGGTGCACTTTATAGCCCGAAAAATACAGTAGTAGTTGGAGTAGTAGTGTTGTTCTTTATTGAAATACCGTAATTTAATTTTCTTTTCAATGAAACATTTTAAAATTGCATTCTTCTTAAATCACTTAACATTTCATATCTGTTTCCTCATTTGTTTTCCATTTTTCTTGGTCTTCTTACCTGATTTACCTTTTAATTAAATCATATTATCTTTGTCCTCATCAGATAAGCGCTATATAAATTAAAAGATAGTGATAGAGAGTGATGTTATGTTCAATTAAGTAATAAAAAAAAAATAAAAAATTAAACCAAACTTTTTTTTTTTTTTCATAGTAACAACCCAACACACAAGTACTTCATGGCGGTGGACCCTGTGTCCGGAGCGCTCTTCATTTCGGACACAAACTCGCGGCGGATCTACCGTGTGCGGTCTTTAGCCGGCGGGCGGCTGCTGTCGGACAACGCTGAGGTGGTGGCCGGGACGGGGGAGCAGTGTCTGCCCTTTGACGAGCGCTGTGGGGATGGAGGGAAGGCCACTGAAGCTACACTGATGAGTCCCAAAGGTGAGCGGAGCAGATGCATCCGGGCTTCATTTAATTTGATTAGGACATGAAAGAAGATTAGCTGTGCTGGTTATATTTCAGATGATAAGAAATATGCAAAAGATAAATCCCCAAATGTCAAAACGAATCATTAAAGGTCCCATATTACACAAAACTGACTCTTGGAAGTTTTAAGACATGTTATAATGTTGTTACTGCCTCAAAAACATACCTGGAGTTGTGTTTTGTTACATTCGCACACGCTGAGTAACCTTTTATAATGAGTCTGTCTACATCTCCAAACCTCATAATGCTCTACTCCAGCCTGTGATGTTATGAAGCAGTAGTTTTCAAGTTAACAACCACCTTTTACTTTTAGCTCAGTAGAAATGGGGAATTTTAGGACTGAAATTATCCAAACGATTCTAGTGAAAGTGGAAGGAGTTTTAAAATGCGTACTGTGGGTTTTCTGAGATGAACACAGCCTAAATATGCAGGGTTTGTGTGTTAAAAATGTGTGAATGAAGTAAAACTGGAGACAATTAGGAAGTGAGCATTGGCAATATTGGAATAGGCTGCATAAGAACCAGCATAAAAAAACTGTTATTTTCTGATAGATAATGATTACTGCAGACAAAAGTTACTACAGTTCTTGAGTAATTTCACATATCCACTTTTTAACAAACTCATTCTGATCTTTTTCCAGCCTCACTTGCTAACGAATGCAAATGCTACCTCATAAATGTATTCCACCAATTTACAGGTCCCATATTGAAGCGACAATCTCTCTTAATCAGTTTACCTGCAGTGCCTTTAATGCTTCATTGGGGTTTATATATGTATGTACTGTATGCTTTAAAATGCACAGCCTCTATGTGTAACCACTGTAAGACTGTCAGAACACATGACACCTTTGACAGTTTGGTGCCAGTAAGATCCATGAACCACTAAAATAATCCCATTAACAAATTCAACATTAACCTGGTTTATGACCTGCTTCTGTCTTACCCCTGCTTTGAAGAGATAGTGTAGAGTTTAGTGAGTCTATTTTAATAGATTTGGGTAGTAATACCAGTGAAAACACTAGTTTCAGTGAATATTTGATTTCAATTTTTGGGACAGCCCAGCAGGAACTGAGCCAGTGAGCAGAAAATGTAGGGTCGATTTTGATTATTTTCCCCATATTCTGTGATTTAAATGAACTACAACCTTACCAACAATCGTGTTTTACCATAAACCCTTAAGAGAGCTGAGTAGTCACGCTTTGTGGAGTCTGTCTTTGCACTAAACCATTCAAATAAAGCTTCATGCGTATTCTTCAGCCTACATGTCAGTGAAAAAAAAGATAAATGCTGTAGATTTAAAGCTAATATCCAATATGCTAAAAGGGGCAATTATTGTCCAACCGGTATATTGGCCCAGTTTAGATTATTAGCTGGTTGTCAAAATAGCAATTTAAATACGTTTCTATCATAGTTGACTAAAGAAATGGTCGATAATCTTGAACATCACAAGCTCTGTACACTGATTAGTCGACTAAAGGGCCACAAGACCACAAACTCATGCAATAACAAATACTACAGACACATACCAGTAAACTGTGTATTTGTGAGTACAAATTCACTCCCAAATCTCCAACTTACTCTGTCTATGTCTTCTCCTTTTTACTGTTGTTTATATAAGTGCTTACAATATTCGGTAATTGCTTGACCAGTACAAACATTGGTTGGCTAAGACATCTGTACCCCAAGAGACTCTATTTCTTTTATTATTTTTAGCCTCAGCTCTGTAGCCGCTCCCTCTCAGTTACTCAGTGCTCTTGCCTGTTTCCTATATCTGTTGTTCAAGTTATTTGAGGCCACAGTTTTGCCATTTGAACAAACTTACCGTAGTGTTATAGTCGGCCAAATCTGACACTGCATCGGTGGTAAAGACGAGAAACAAATGAAAAGTTTAAAGATGAGGGCAAGACAAAGTGTAGTTTGGGAGGAAGTAGCGTTGCACAGCGGATCATTTTCCACTTTTGTAAAAACAAATCTTTCTAAAGGATATGCCTACAGTCTGCAATTGCCCTGTGGGACAACTAAACCTCGGCATATTTCTGAGTCATCCCAAAATCCAGCGCCAGTCCATCACTTTGTTCTTCTCCATCCGATGAAACATAGAGCAATTCGGCTGTCATTGGTGCTATTCGTTTCCAAGATGGTGCAATGAGCGAACTTTAATTGACTTGGAAAGAGTACTGGTACAGTCCCTGCAGTGTTGTTGAGTTATGATTTGGGACACAGTATATCTTCTATGTTTTGGCAGGTATTGCTGTGGATAAGAATGGCTTGATGTACTTTGTTGATGCGACCATGATCCGAAAGGTGGACCAGAACGGAATCATCTCCACGCTGCTCGGAGCCAATGACCTGACCGCCGTGAGGCCGCTGAGCTGTGACACGAGCATGGACGTCAGTCAGGTATGCAATTTGTGTAAGCTAAATACTGGGTGTGGTGTTTTTACATTTATTTATTTATGTATTTATGTAT
>KN515630.1:390-14424 GCA_000787155.1 Scartelaos histophorus
TATCTCTATGACTATTATAAACCATTGCTTCAAATAGCTTACACTTTATATTTTATTCAGAATTTAAATTAGTACATTGTTTATCCATAGCTTTTATAGTTAAAATAGATCTTTTGAAGGGTCAAACCTTTGAAATGTCACCTATTATATATAACTTTTGGTTTATTTATCCATTCTCTATTGGATAGAGCATGGATAAATAAACCAAAAGTCTTAGGATAGAGTCTTGCCTAAGACTGGTTTACTTGAATGTTATAGCATCTTCAAATCTTTCATATTTAAAAAGAAAGACTTTTTGACACTTGACTTGATTTGACACATTCATGGATTGTGCTCGGAGCACGAAGAGTGGAAAACGTTTGCTGCATCTGCTGTGTATAAAAATCAGTAAGTAAAACAGTTTCCCACTGGACCCAAATAAATCATTTCTTTATTTACAAATAATGTTTAGTGTTAAAAATTACTTGTGCGGTGTTACATTTATGGTAAATATTAGAAAACTAGCTAATTACAAAGACACTGCAGGAGCAACACCACAATATTAAAATGCTACAAACAGCTACAAACCACCGTGAAAATGTGAGAATTTGACAAATTTTAGTTCATTAGCTGTAGATGTAATTAAAAGAGTCACACTTGCATTTTACTTTGAACTCCTGTGATTACCTGTAACTTCAGTTGTCAGTGTAATTTCTGTGTTGTTCTGACTTTTCTGTCAGATGTAATTTACTCTTTAAATCACATTATCAATGTGTAATGTTCATATTTGTCATGTTTGCCTTATAACTGAAGACAAGACAAACACAGGCACAGTTTGCATTGGTCTTGTGATGTGAATTGATAGAGCTGCTATGTTTTTTCTTGTCTCAGAAGGCAGTGATTTCTGGTCCTGTTCTGTTCAGCTCTCACAGCTGTGTGAAAACAATAGACAAGAAGAGGAAGAATAGTCCCTCCAAAAAGAAAGCTGACGAGTCATGCATCAGATGAAAGCAAACCAAAAAAAGTTTCACTGCACCTTTAATGAGGAAGAGCCGGAAAACATGTAGTATTTGTAGAACATGAAGCCACATGTCCCTGTGGTTCCTCGGCCTAATCCCACCTGCCCCGTGGTGGTCAAGTCTCCAGTGGAGTATTTGGCTGAAGTCTGCCAGAAGATAAAGTCAAAAGTCTTGCCATCGCCAAAGAAGGAAATCCTGTTTTATAATTAACACACAAACCCTCTCAAGGTACAATGCTCCATCTGTTGTTCTCTTCAAGCTTTGTAAACTTATGTCTATAAGAATAACTCTCCTTTTTTCATAGAGAAAGAAACCTGCACAGGACCCTTGTGACCCTTGGTTCATCAAAGGTGAAGGTCCTGGAAAAGCATGTGTCCACACAGGGCAGGTACAGTGAAGAGTGAATGAGGCCCTCAGTCTACTGCACAGGACTGGAGAGTTCAAAGCTGTAAGGTAAAATAATATATATACTTCACATAATTTGCTATATGAATTTCTGTTGACATTGTTTGAACAGAACAATAACCATTGTTATCAATTAACTTTGTTAGGCCAGTTCAGCTCCTCCTTGAGCCCAGACTCGTGACCCTGCATGTCCCACAGAGGAGAGTATCTCCAAACAGCAACACACAGCCCTTTCTGCTGCCTGGAAGGTGTCATATAAATGGACACTTTCTTCTGTGACTTCTGCAAAAAGGCAAACTGCACCACCCTGTACACCAGGACCACCACCTGGTCTCTTCCAGCAGTGAAGACAGGGAGGAAAAGGAGCACCCAGAGGGTCTTGGGTTCAGAGGCACAGGTTCTGTCATTGGATGAGAGGACGCTAGTGGACCAAATAGACTCACTTTTATTAAATTTTGTCTGCTTCAGCAGAACAGAACAAAACTCATTGCATTCAAACTTTATTGCGTTTCTGAAATGTTTTGACTTTATCTGCCCCAAATCAGGAAGGTGACAGAATGTGGAAAACCATGTGAAAAATCAAAGAACAATGCAGATCCACCTTGAATAAAGAAAAGAAAGAAACCAGCACCAAAATGTACACAGCCGTTATCACGACAGTCCTTCCACAGCCTCGTTCATGTTCAGTTACTTATCCTAGAGCCCCAGGTGTGGCCCCCCTATTGCTATAATATCAGTAGAGGTTTAGATTTTAGCATGCCTATATGCTAATAAAATGCAAAACTAAAATAGGAAAATATGTAAACATTTGCTTATTTTTTCTGGTATTTAGTACATCATTATTTTCCTTATATAGACACATACTATAAACTCTTTTTTAATGGTGATTTGCCTGAATATCATGCATCATATTGTCAGACATTTAGTGTATGTCTTTTAATTCAGTTCAGACAACGCACTTATTTGTTCAAGCTAGCACTGATTGTGTGAAGTAGGTCATTGACTTTATTTGTGGCTATGTGATGTTTTGTTAAGCTCAATAAACCCACTTCTGTGGATGTCAATGTGTAACTCAGGGAGGTGAGGTAGGGAGAGAATCATGAGTAGCAGTCACTTTATAAAGGTCAGCTATAAGAGCATTTGCTTTAAACCACAATCACCACTGGTTTCTCCTGTAATTTCCTCCCTGCTTTGAACCACACAGTCAGGTACAGCAGATTAAATCAAACCTGCATGTGACAGCGGACGACCTGCAGTGAGCTCTGAAAGACTCGAGAAAGGACAGACATAAAGCCATTGATGCCGATGGAGCCGAGAATGTTTGGCTGAATAGAGATTTCTAAGAAGTCAAGGACCAGGCTGTGTTACAGGTGGTGGTTTTCACAGCAGTTGTTCATTTACCTTGTAGGAAAAGAGGAAATACACATACTGCAGAAATGACCTGGTCCAAAAATATTTCTGAGTTTTTCTTATTTTAGTTAACACCTTACCTTAATTAGCCTTGATAGAGCCTGAAGAGACATGTTTAACACACAAATCCTTTATGGTATTTTCTTAGCCTAGCATGTATCTACCAGTGTGCAGTTGTCATTTTAGTTTGTCATTTCTAGGGTTTTTGCCAGATAACTCTGATATTGCTGAAAGTCTGAAAAATCTACTTTGCTACTTGAGCAGAACCAAAATTGTGTCTGGCCGATGGGCTACACTGAAGAGCTCTCCATTTGTAAAACATCTCAGCTGGCATGAAAATCCAAATTTCTAAATTGTTGCATAATCTAGATCTTTAAAACATGACACTTATGCCTGTTGTATTGACGCAGAAAATATCATACTTACTTAAATACATTTATCCATATGCAATTAAAGGTCCTATATTATTCAAAATGGCTTGATTTAGTCATCTTAGAACATTACCTCACCAAAATCATATCCAGAGTTGTGTTTTGTTTCATTCACACGTTTGAGTAATCCTAGTTTATCAGTCTGGTTGCATCTCCAAAGCTCAGAAGTCTCTGTTCCACCATTAAATGTTAGTTTTCAACTTACCTTTTTACCTTAAGTTCAGTAGAGACCGGCAATTTTGGGACTGAAATTATCCAAATATGAAGGCGTATGGTGTTTAAAAACCCAGTGGAGCGCCTTCACCACACAACATCACGAGGTGGAGAGAATAACCTAAATATGCAAATGTTGTGTGATAAATGTGTGTCAATGATACAAAACACAATTCCATTTTTGATGAGGAAACAACATTATAACACAGAAAATAGTGCAATGTGGGCCCTTTAAAGACAGTCTAACCCGTCTTTACATCAGTCACCTTCAGTATATTTTGAATGCACTGGGTTGATATGATATTCTGTTGTGGTACTCAGAGACTGCTTGGTAAACCCTTGAAAAGTACTTGTACCTCTCTCCACCCAGAAGATCCATACCATGTGTCAGTTAGTATGCAGTCGACAGCTCGAGTCAACATATTTGTATTCTGCCCCTAACCCATGGCAGTGTTTCTGGGTTAGATTTATGTATTTAGAGTCCCGAATGCTGATAAGAGCATGCGTACAGTGCGAATGAAAATGTGCTGTCTCTCCTCACACTGTCGAACATTAAGACCCAGATTGCCTATTTACGATGAACAGAAGCAAATGGCTGAATATATTAAGAAGACGCCCTCCAGTATCTACTGTAATGTCATACAGTATGATTTGTGAAATGCCGTCTAATGTTTTACATACATTGTAAACCTTTTTGGCAGTGACTGAACCTTTTTTAACCAATCTTCACCAAATGTATTTTATGGTTTATGCTAGCCTAAACTTGTTTTTTTTTTTTTTTTTTTTTAAATAATTTTTTCACCACCAAAACGCTGGGCAATACTGTTTAAATATGGGAAGGATAGGAACAACGCATGATTGTAAATTATTAAAAGGTTTCTTAAAAAGCTATTCATCATGATCACAAGAGGTTTATTTGTTTGGTTGTTTTCAAAATTTCATATGACACTGAGTTCAGCGATTGCCTTTTCTCTTCCATTTGGTTCTCGTTGTTCCCACTATCGCTGTGCTCTGCAGTGGGATAATCTGATCAGGCAAGGTCGTAATGGGCTTAGTGAATCACTTGACTTGGTCGGCAACAGCAGTACTAGTCTAGCTGGTTGCTAGCTGTTTTATGACTGGTTATAACTTTACAGCGAATAGACATTTACTCTGCCTCCTCCCTCCTCCGAAAGCAGTAGTAAGACGAAAAGTTATGACAAATTTCAATATCCAGTCTGATACTTTACTCCACTTTAGCAGGGCTGCCAACCCTCACTCAATGAGCGGGAGACACATGCTGTTCCACCTTCACACGCTCTCACGCCATACTTCTGATTTCACACGCTGAAAATCTATTTTCTCTATCTGGTTTTTGCATCAGCTTGCGACTTGCAGTACTCGGCTGAACTCCTGTATGCTAGGTGGCACTATTTGGAAACTGAGGAGGGATTCGATGGACCAATTTTAGAAGGGGACGGGGAAGAAGACGCAACAGAAGGCGCAGACTAATTGTTTTCAGAAGGTGTCGCCCTCCCTAGTGTCACAATTGAACACCCAACCGGCCAAATCTCTCACCTACATTTTTGGGAAAGTTGGCAGCCCTGACTTTTGATTTAGTTCACGGGCAGCATTCTGCATGCAACAGCTGTCACACCAGAAGTTGTAAAATATTAATTAAAAAGTTACAATGAGCAAGAGCTATTGTGCATTTTGAAATGAAATGTAAAAATAACCTCACTTACAATAAGACTGTATTTTTGTCAAGGTCTTTTTGAGCAATACAAATTCCTGTAATTGACTAAATGCAAGATGTGATTTTTATGTTGTTTTTATAACCAGAAAAGTTACCCATCACCTTTAACTTTTTGTGTTGTATTTTTGTTCACTGCTCCTCGTTAGATTTCTAGTATCACTTCACAGTTCTTGAGTTTGACTTCCCCCTTTCCTGTCAATGAAAAAAGATGTATTTTACCTTTCAGCCATGGAGGGCGATGGCGAGGTGATCATCACTCCAGTCCAGAACTGCAGCCACTGTGAGAGCGGAGACTGCCACGAGAGCCAGGAGGGCATCATCTGTTACTGTGACGACGGCCTCATCCTGGCACCGAACCGAGTGTCCTGCATCAACTCCACAGGTAGCCCACAGTACATACACCTCAAATAATGGACCCAGAGAGACATTTGCCCAAATAGCCCCTGTAAAATTAATGGAAACAAAGTGAAAATGGTTTGTAAAGTGTAATTGTACCTGTAATAGAGTGTGTCCGCGATCAGATAATGAACTCTTCTGTAAAAGTAATTAAGCCCCGCAGGCTCTTTACTCTATTGAATCTTTATCTGAGGAAACATTTTTAATAGTGTCGTAATCAGTCATAATAATTATAAAACTGCAGGATAAGCCAAGTTATTATTGAAAATGAATCCCCCAGTGGCACAGATGTGAAAGATTTCAGCAGGTACAAGTTGTGTTGGGTAATTTGTGATTTATCTCAGCGGCACTGTCAGATTAAGGGTTTGGCTTATCGGGTCAAGGATTTGTGATAAAAGATTTGCCGTGATGACATTACACGCTGCATTGTGTCTGCTGATGCCTAATAGATTAAATGAGTCAATGCGTCCGACAGTGCTGGATAAAACCTGCTGAATCTCGTGTAATATCTTGGTTTAATTGTTTCCTTTGGATGTATAAAATTACCTATTCTTTTGTCTAAAATTTGCTTTTTTGGAATTAATGGGAAATAATGCTTCTGCTGAGCACTTAACACTATGAAAATCTTTACATCAATAAAGTTTTACCTGTTTAGACTGTTCAAAAATGTATGTGACATGTTTAATACAAGGTCAAGATCTCAGTCTGGCTATATTTTCTTAACAGATTACCTTAAGCAAAGCCATTATCCTTCTGCTACTTTTACGAGTCTAAATTGGTTTTGTGGATCTGTCTCTAAGTATAAATGTTGTGTCCTCATTGCATTGTCTCAGGGACAGAATTTACATGGATTGGTGTAGGTACAGTAGGTTTTATGGTTATGAACAGTCTAAATCAGGTAAAAGCTTATTGATGTGAAGATTTCCATAGCATAATTATAATCTTGTAGGGATGGGGCAAGATTTCATGTGACAAATGATAAAGTTGTGCACACACAAATGATCTTGTGAAATTTAGTTTTCCATGTCTTTGCATTTGGCTTTGAAAAAAAGGAATAACTTTCCTGAATTACACCTCTTGAATAACCATGTAGTTCCAAAAACAGTGTTACAATGAAAGCAAATATACTTAGCAAAAAAATCTACAATTTGTAATTCTCAGCAATTCATAATTACAAATTATGTTGAAACGTTGTCTTGACTTATTCTGTAGATGCAATCTCGTCTCTCTTCTCTCTGTGGGAATTATCTTGTCCCATCCTTATATCATCACCAATATATCAGGCTTTATGGAGACAGTCCATATAGACCATATTCAAATTCTCAAATTATGTTTTCTTTTAGTGCTGGTTTCCATTTAATGCCAAACAACCTTACAACAGCGTTCACAATGATACAAAATCTACTAAAACTTAATCTGTTCTTGAGTGTTGGTATCTTTGGTCTGAGTCTCTAAATGGTGCAAAATCTTTAAAACACTCAACACTAATATGACTTTAAAAACTTGAATAACTCAGTTCAGACTTCTCTAAAACTTTTGTGCAGCACTTTATTGTGGAATCAGTGGCAAAATGACATTTTAATTCCTACTAAGCAAAAAGCAGAGGTATAATTATCTTTCTGTAATATGTTAACAACTTGTCTTTACTTTCAGCTCGTAATTTCCGAATCTTCTTCAGCCTTAGTCAACCATTTGATAACACCAAGATGCTAGGACCCAATTTCAGTCTATTCTTGCAGACGAGCAGTTTTGTTTGAGATCTCCCATTGTGGTAGAGAGAGAATTGGCATGCAAAAGCCATCGCACTTTCTAAGCTCTTCCATGTCATCATTCTCACATCATTAATTAAGTTGGGAATCAAAGTGACTGTGTGAATGTTAATCCTCCTCTTGTGGAAAGACAACTGATGTTGCTGTGTCACCCAGGGGTGCCCCTGCTGCCTCCTCCTCCCTCTCTCTCACATCTGGCTCTGGGTCTGTCTGTGGGCACCTCCGCCCTCATCGCCGCCCTGCTGCTGGCGGTGTCTGGAGTCATGATCAGTAAGTATGCTGCATCTGTGTGTATACTTCATTATTGTATTGTATGCCCTTGTATTATTTTATACTACAATTATTTTATATTACAAAGTTTATTTATATAGCACAATTTGTACAGAAAGTAATTAAAAGTGTTTTACAGAATACGAAAGATAAGATAAGATTAAAATAACAATACAAAGAAATCAAACCATAAATAATCATCATAAATTTAATATTAAAAGAGAAAAGTGCAGGGTAAAAACTGTTCAGTCATATGCACTGCTGTAAAGAACCATTATGAGCCTTTTAATTGGATTACACTATACTGTATTAAAATAGTATATATATGAACAAAAATCCTCATTAATGTGTAAGCAAGCAAATACACTATATAAGCTAAAATGTGTTTTTATAGTTCCATTTGTTTATTGCTTAAATATAAATTGTCAATATATTAAAACAATGAAAAAGAAACACTGATAAAAAGAGAAAGTGAAAAGTTCACTATAGGTCGCTGCCAAAAGAATATTCAGATATTCAGATCTTTCAACATTTGATATTATGCAAAATGTTTTTTTTTTCACCTGTCTGAAATATTCCATAGCCTTTATCACAGGCTTCACCTTTATTTGTCCCCTAGAAAAACGTGAACTTTATCTTTCTATTCCATTGACATTTTCTTCTATGTAGCCAATGTAATTAAATTAAAGTACTGACCATAAAAAAACATGCATGTCTCAAAAATCAACCATACAAACCTGTTCACAGGCTAGTCTAAAAGGGCATCTAGTCACATTTTTATCCTGAGAATTCAACCTCTTTTCCAAGAAGAGACCCTCAAGAGAAAATCGTCAAGGATCCTCTGACCTTTATGCCAGACAGCTTTTGCTTAAGTTAGACTTTCTTTCACTAGATTAACATCTTTAACCTTGCAACGCTCCTGTGATTCTCTGAACGCAGCTGAACTCTGAGATAGACACTTGCAAAGTATCGCTAAAACCGCCTTGAAACTGTGCCTATTTACTGGACAATGCATCACAATCTGCGGTTTAATCAGACTTTAAACTCCTCCAATGACTGTGCTCTTGCCCTCTCAGACAGCTCTTGCAAAATGACTGTGAAACATGTGGCTAGTGCCTGCATTTGTCTGTCTAGGCTTGTTCGCATCATTATAGCCATTGAAAAGCCATTGTCTGGTCCACACATATACTCCTATGCTAGCTGTAGGCCAAGCACACCCACCAACACATTACCAACATCGCTCCCAGGCCTATTCACACACCAGTAGACCAGGCAGATGCAGGAATCCCTCAGTGATGTATGAAACCACTAATGATGGATGGTTGCTTGGCGGGCAGCTGACAGCACTCATGCATTAGACAGGGCTGGGTAAATAAATACACTCCACATACACCCAGAGGAATACACACATAGTAAGTGCACTAAATTCAGCTAATGTCTTCATAATGTAGGTCAGGACTTCTCTTGCTGCAGCTCCACATGTTTGCAGAGGAGAAAAATAATCAATGACTTGCTCGAATAGAGGTTAAAAGTTAAGAGAAATTCATCAGTTTTATGGCTTTTAGTTTGTTTCTATTATTCCCTGATACATACCAAAGATTAACTCACCATTAAGAAGAAAACTGATGTCTGTGTTGTCTTATATACGCTTGGTTCATATGTAGGTTTAAAATTGTGGTTCAAAACAAATGTGGTCTCAAGAATGAACCTTGTGGAACACCTGTAATTGTAAACTTTTGTCCACCTGAGTTTTTTATATATATTTAATTTAGCAAAATGCAGCGGGTTCTGTTTTTGATTGAGTAAGATTGTGTTTATTTGTTTTTTATAGCCTAGATTTATCTTCAGATAAACAGCAAAATTAGTCAGAAGACGTGCGTGCATTATCTTTTCGAGTCAATTAGAAATTAGAAGACAGCTAATTGTGTTTATAGTTTATTCTGCCAAACTTTTACACTGTTGTTTCCTGAAGTTTTATAAAGACAAGTCATAATTAACAGCCACCAAGTAATTTGTGTAATCATCATTATTTCAGAGCATCTGACTTTGTATTGCAGATTAGAGTATGAAAATGCCTTTGCTTTTCTCCCTGCTCCAGTGTACAAACGAAAGCACACAGAGCTGCAGTCCATCCAGCTGGAGCTGCAGAGTCCGGACTGTAAGCTGAGTAAGCTGCGCGCCTCCACAATCATGACCGACTACAACCCCAACTACTGCTTCGCCGGGAAAACCACCTCTGTCAATGACCTGAAGGAAGTGCCCCGCCGAAACATCTCCCTCACCAGGTCAGTGGCTGTTACAGTGGCTAGTGCTTCTATTAGTCCCAAAGAATACTATGGATTATACTATTGTAATATAACTATTGGGGAACTTTATTCACAATAATTAATTTAATCAATTTCCTTTCATGCTTAAAAACGTTTTATAATGCATGGTGGTGATAAGTTTCTCTGAATGATGGATAAGGGCACTTTGTAATTAGGGATGTAGTCCTTAAGTCATTTAGTTCATCAGCTTGTCGATTGTGTCTTAGTGACCTTTTTAAATTAATTGACTAATTACTTTATTAAGATTATAATGATTTATATGGACCACATCAGAAAGGAGAAAGCAAAGAAAGTGTTAAGTGGAGTTTTGAGAGTGACTGGACAGTTTAATATGCCTTCTCACTGCTGCTGTTAGTACTACTCTGTATACATAAATGCATTTGCATGAAATCCTATTAGTTTTGGGAGTGCCATGCCGCACACCCTCTTAGACGATTAATCTTGTTTTATTGGTATATATTTGTAATAAAACCATATTCTATATTTGTTTTAAATAGAACCATAGCATAACATACTTCGTCAGCATCTGGTGGGACATAAGTACATAATACATATGTCTAGATTGAAGATCTATGCTGCAGTAAAAATTGGTATCACCTCATGTCTTAGTAGTATATTTACCCCAGCATTCTTGCCTTGAACAATATATTTTTAAGTCTGTTTGGTGTGAAACCTGCTGCTTTACTGCCTAAATAATAGATGTGGCTCTTAATACTGCATGTGTTTTGTCTCTCCAGAGGGTTGGGTCATGGTGCCTTTGGTGAAGTATATGAAGGCCTAGCGGTGGGAATACCAGGTGAACCCAGTCCACTCCAAGTCGCAGTCAAAGTAAGTCTTTCTTGACAGAACCATGGTCTGAATAAGAATGACCCTCACAGGGCCAGTGAAGATAAATAATTGGGGTTGAACACATGCACTTTAATACTTTGCATAGTTCCTTTGCAGTTAAACTTCAGCAGCTGAAACACTTCCTCATCTTTTTGTCTCATTTACAATAGACCCTTCCGGAGGTGTGCTCCGAGCAAGATGAATTAGACTTCCTCATGGAGGCCTTAATCATCAGGTGAGGCAAAGTATAACGTCGTGTCTCTAATTAAGTGCCAACAAAGCAATTCTTCATCCACTGTTATCCCTGTGCCCGCAGTAAATTCAGTCACCAGAACATAGTGCGCTGTATTGGGGTGAGTCTGCAGGCCATGCCCAGGTTTATCCTATTGGAGCTCATGACCGGAGGGGACCTTAAGTCATTTCTAAGGGAGGCACGGCCAAGGCTGGTAAGGAAAACTACTTCTATCATCTGTGTAACATAACTCACCTGCTCTCAGATATAAACTAATCTATATGTGTATGCAATCAGGAACATCCATCAAGCCTCACCATGGTGGATCTGCTCAATGTGGCCAGAGATATTGCCAAGGGCTGCCAGTATTTGGAAGAAAACCAATTTATACACAGGTGAGTGGCCTAATGAAGACAGAAAATAATAAAGCTTACCTGAATACTTTTCTAACAGCAGAAAAACATTGTGTCCCTACTAATTGGACCATGAATTTTGACACACTGACGTTAAATTATGCGTCACTAGATGTAGTTATACCTTTTCGCAAATATCCATCATTAACCATTGCTATTTGTGACTGAATCAGATCAGTTTGAACATTATTAACGGTCCTATATTACGCAAAGTGACTCATGTTAGCTTTTAGTCATGTTATAATGTTGTTACCTTCTCAAAAGCATGGCTGAAGTTGTGTTTTGTTTCATTCACACATATTTGAGTCATCCTTTATTATTAGTCTTTCTCTTCCCAAAGCCCAAAATGCTCTGCTACACTTTGTGATGTCATGAAGCAGCTTCCTTTTATATTTTGACCAGTAGAGATCGGTCATTCTGGTGGTGAAATTATCCAAATGAGTCTAAAGATATTACCACGTGACATCATTTCTGTTTGTTCCTAAATATGAAGGCTTTGTGTGTTAAACATGTGTGAATGAAACAAACCACAACTCCAGGTATGTTTGTAATGTGGAAACAACATTATAACAGATCAGAAACAGCGTAATATGGGCACTTTAAATATAAGTAAATAAAGTTTTGATAAGATATAACATTGTATTTTGTTATGAGCAGTATTCCCTGTATTTACTTTGCATATTTAGCATGAATAGCATCTATCCAGGCATAACATAAGGGCCGTGCATGCTTTTGCTCTGCATATAGAGGCAGGGAGGACGGGCGATGAGTTAGGCGTCACAGCTGCCAGATGGGCGAGCGGCTTGTGTTTTTACGGTCCGTATCCATGGCATGAGTCGACAAATAGCCCCGTCTATATATGCGCATTCACTTGTTCAATCCAAGAATGAAATAGAGTTGTAAAATAATACTAAAATTATAATGAGAAATATAAACCCAACTTTAGTAATGGTGAGACAATGTGTCAAAATCATCAAATACTGACACTTTCAGACAAGCTCCCTGCATACCCAAGTATCTTACCAAGTCTGTCCAATTAAAATACTCCTATTAACTATTTTTTATTTCCTTTGTAAAACTTTTTAAATATTTCTACATGTCATAATTAAATTACTTGGTTTCAAGCACAAATGATGAATCTTTATGGCTTACTTATTTTGTTGTCACATTTTTGAAACTCTGAAACGGAAAAAATGCCAAATAAGATTAAAGTAGTTTTAACTCCTTTTTCAATGTTTACATAATAAAATATTTATAGAGGTGAATAACCAACTAAATTCGGCAAAAGTTTTAAACAACAAGTGAAATAAAAACATACTATTAAACTTTTCAAACTTGTCTGCGCCATATCTCTTCTTCCAACTTGTGATAAATTGGCCTCATCAATCTACCCAATGTCGAGCCCCCTTTTGTCCAATCCTGCTCCTTTATATATAGCCTGCCTTCTCACTTTCAAACCTATATTAAAATTCACCCTCGCACCGTCCTTGCATCTAATTTCAATTTTTATGACGTTGTGTTTACTCAGGGTTGAGCTGGGGGCAGGTGAATAGAGTGGGAGTAGCAGGCGCTGGCAGAGAGCTTCTGTTTTTGGAGGATTACAGTTAAAAGATTCACTGTGGTCCTTGAGGCAGGTTAATCTACTGGGTTAATACTTCCTGAGAGAAACATACACCTCTTTTTATTGTGTGCGCTTTACGATAACCTTAGTTTTAACAATAGAAACTGCAGCCTCCTGAATCAGAGCTGTAGAGAGTCAGCTGCTGAGATAGTGTCATAACACAGGTGGGACTGTAATTGTCTCAATGAAATGGGCCTTTAAGCCGCAGTTAAAATTGAAAGTAAATAGGATCGACAGAAAGATGCAAGTTAACGCAGTACTGCTAACAGCCTGCAGTACTATCAATGTGTAGTGTCCTTCCTTGCAGCTGCTGTGCCCTTGCCTGTATTGAATAATTCATTTGGATTGTCACAGGCATTTAAACAGTACCAGTCATATTTACATATGGCATCAACATGTTCAACTAAGATAAGTGTCATTATGTGAGAATCATGATGCCACAGTGCTTAGTTCTTTTGTCGTTTAACTATGAGGCTGCAGGTAGGAAACTGTGCACCATGACAAACGTATGCATTTAGAGACAATAAAGGCTCATCTTATCTTAATAAGAGAAGTTATTCATTCTCCACTTAAGCAATAGGGAAGCCACTTAAAGATGCACTATGTAACTTTTCTTGTGGAGGGTCAGCCACTTCTATCCATGGGGATGTAATTGCTTTGCTTGTTTAACTATGCACTAAAAAAAAAGCTCACTGGATTAGTATAAAAAAAAATATGGAAAGCGTTGCATGCAATAAAATGATGTTTAGGCTTTGAAATTTATTTCGATCCCCTATTTCACAGAACATTTTTTCACTTTGTCAAGATGGTAAAATTTGATCAAATAATGCTGAATATGCATATTTATCATATGTTACCTTATCATAAAAATTACTTTTTAGCGTTTTATTTTTTTATGTATAATTTAATTCTGTCAACACAATTATTTTAACATGCAATGTCGAATACTCTTAACGGGATTTAAAGTAAAAATAGTCTTTAGTTCT
>KN515632.1:0-10570 GCA_000787155.1 Scartelaos histophorus
GCCCGGGGGTTGGGGACCGCTGATATAAGGTATTGAGATCAAAATAAGTAGTTTGTTAGCTGCATCTAATTTAAAAAAAAACAAAACGTTTGTCTGAGAATCAGGAAGTGCTCAATTAGCATGCTAGTGCAGACAAAGACAACAAAAACTGAAAACTGAAAATGTGAAAAGTGCTTAGAAACTCAACAAGTGAATAAGATTAAAGACCGATAACTCGTGCTCTAAAAAGTGTATCAGCCTGATATATAAGCAACCTATATACCACTCTGTCTCTATCCAATTGAATCCACCCATTTTACCGATTATGTGGCTGCACATCACAGTATGTCCCATCCAACATTTATTCCATTCCCCTTTTCTCCTCCCCATTTCCTTAGATACGTGTCAACGTTTTACTCATTACTCCGTCTAATCCCACCAAATGACAGCCAGTCATATAAATCAACATGTTTACAATGAAAGGCTCCCAATTAAAAGGCGGACTCGTTAGGCAGCACCGGCGGACACCACCGCATCCCTAATTGCCTGGGACGCCATGTGTGCGCCGCATATTAATTACCTATTAACCCCACACACAGACGCCCAGATAGCCAGGCGTATTACCCACTATTGCATATTAATTACCTATTAGCCTTTGTGCGCTGCGTAAAGAGGCGCGTGGCATCAGAAAGACAGGCTTGCCCAAGGGCAGCTATCGCACACACCCACACACTCATAATGTCTAGTACCACCGACTGCATATACAGACTGCATGCACAATGACAAATGAAGCGTTTTACCAGGGCTAGCCATAACTATTACAAATGGCAATGCGGGAAAACAATTAAACAGCCGGCTAGCTCCTGATCCAGAATCCAGCAGTGAGTGGAGTTTGAAGAGATTGGATTTTGATTTATAATTCAGGTATAAGCAAATGTCTCTAATCATATCTACATTCATACAGGGATTGCTACAAACATTAGCAACAATACTTCAAAACAAGTTAGAAATTTCAAGTCAGTACATCATTTACCAAAAAGAAATAATTATATGGTACATTACTAAGTATGAATGTGTGGTGAGAGTTGGTAGTGGTTGGTCTGATTATAGAATAGCAGCCTTGCTATATACAATATACAATAGATTACCACCTCTGTGTATGAAGTGAAATAATTTAGCGCCGTAAATTTTGAAGAGATTTTGATTAATAATCCAGGTAAACACATTTCTCTAATCACGTTCCCATAAAATTCATACAGGAATTATTGCAAGCATTAGCAACAATACTCCCAAGCAGGTAAAAAATTTCAGGTCAGTTGATGGTACAGTTGATGTGTCCTTAAGCAAGACACTGCACTGACTACTGAATACTGAATACTGCACTGTAAAGTTTGAAGAGATTTGGTTCTTGCTGGTTTGGTTTTAAAATGCATCTTTTATGATTGTGACACATTTTGCTTTGCTTTTTTAATGTCAGACGCCTTCCCCCATCCATTAGTTTGGTCTTTATAACAAAAGACAAATCTGGATTTTTTTTGTCTCCTATTTCCTGCATCTTATTGTGTTGTTGTGCATATTGTCTTATATTTGTAGACAAACCTTCTACTAATCCCTAAATTAATGGAGAGGTAATCCCAATAACATCGTTTTTAATTTATTTATCAGTATGTTTATTGGGACAAGTCAATTTGACATAATGTTAAACTACTTAAGCATAGTTAATATCACAAAACGCTCACTATATTTCATAATTTTGATACTAGCGTTACTACTAGTACTAGTACTAGCGTCTCTTGCGTCTTCATTGTCTTTGTCCCAGCTGGAGCAGTATATGTAGTTACTGACCAATGGGCTGGTTAGTCCATTAGCAGACTGCCTCCTCAAAGTCACTGAGAATCGCTGACCACCAGCGTTTTCCTTTGTGTCTGCTTAAGGACGTTGTTCAAAGTCAACTACCACCTTCCCTCTGCAAAGCCTTTGTGTTATCAGAGGATTTATTTATCTGGGAAACCCCCACCACAACCCACATGCATTCACATCTACAAATCCACATAATTCTGACATATTGGATTCAGGCTTTGGTAAACTTGAAAGAGATGGGACTCTGACTAACTGGGACTAACTGTTTTTAATAAAATAAAATAACACCTTATACGATTTTTAGTTTTCCAAATAAATGAAAAAGTTGCTTTGCACACACCTTTGCCTTTATGTTCTTCAAAATAAATGAAAGCACCAATAAATCATGTATCAAGGTCACTTTTCTCAACGTCAGCTCAGTTAATATTAGCCGACCATCCACTACTTTGCGGTTGTTGGGTCACTGTTGGTTGAGTTACCGTAGTATGGAAATTGAAAATGGATAGGTTAAGGTTAAAGTTAAGATACACTATAGACTGTCCCCGTAGGGAAATGTGTCCTCTTCATTTGACCCGTCCTTCGATGCCACCGGAGCAACATGTCAGGAAGAGTTGACGTCTTCATCTCCAGGTCTTGAGCTAGACTTGGATTATCTCAGCTGTTGGCTTTTACCTCTCGTCTTGTACTTGGTGGGAATACTAGAGGCCACAGTGGGGTACAGCTCATAAGAAAAGATAAGATATGCCTTTATTAGTCCCACAGTGGGGAAATTTCAATGTTGCAACGCACAGTTCAAGAACAGCAGAAAAATGGCAACATGCAGTAAAAGAAGATATAGATAATGGCTTAAAAATCATTTAAGAGCCTATTATGTACAATAAAAGTAACAGTGCAGCATATGACCCGAATAAATCTCAGTATATCAGAGATGTTCTCCATGGTCTTCAGTCTTGCACATAGATCTGGTTGAATGACACATGGTCAGTGTTAACAGTGTTGGCTGACAGCAGCAGGAAGGAAAGACCTGCGAGTGTGAATGAGTGAATGTTGGTGGTCATTGATTTGGCTCGATTATCACCACCATGTATCGAGTGAATGAATAATGCGCCGTAAAGTGTGTTTGACTGTGAATGAGTGAATGTTGGTGGTGGCTGATTTGCAGGCTCGATTATCATCACCATGTATCGAGTGAGTGAATAATGCGCCGTAAAGTGTGTTTGACTGTCCAAAAAAGTACTATATAAATGTAATTATTATGGAGCATGTTGGGGTTAGGGATGCACCAATCCAACTTTTTCTGGTCCATTACTGATGTTGATACTTTGCCCTTAAGTATCCACTGAGACCCGATATCAACAGATACCAGGACAGATATGGCAAAAAATATCATCAGCATTGTCCAGTTCATCTTATTACACCAAAAAGGGATATTGGCCCCAAGGTTCAGACAATATCCCTTTTTGGTTTACAAATTGATTCAGACAATGTCCAATATTTGGTCTACAAAAAGGGACATTGTCTGAACCGTGGGGCCAATATTCAATCCATCAAAATCCAATATTGGCGCTGATGTCCAATACTAGTATCGTATCTCTAGTTTGGTTTGATGTCAGAACCCAGAATACCTTCTTGCTGTGGAGCTACCTGGACCACTTAAGACTACATGTACTTATTAAGGTAGAGGTTCATGATCTGGAGTGCACACTTTACATACAGTTATACTTAGTAATTTAAGTTAATTGATTCATGGTGATATTCTAACTTCAAGTTGCTTTTGTCTATACATACACACAACTCCATTACTTACGCAAATCATCTCTCCCCTTCAGCCCTGATTACCATCTCAAACACATTCTTCTTACTTGTTGTTTACTCATGCATTCTAATGAAGTTATCTCCAGCTCCTCACCTCTGACCCGCTGCCCTCATCAGCCTGTACACAGTATCATCTCTGGACCCCGTGATTATTAGCATACAGTCGCACATACCACATGATATAGCGGTTTAGCCATTAGTAGTCACTCCGCCGTGTCACTTCTTACAATACAGGCATCTCATTTGCAAACGTAATTCCTGTGTTAGTCTCGTCTACGCTCCGTGAATAATCTATTTAAGTGGAAATGAGTCGGAATGAATGATGATAAATATTGAACATCTGTGTTGGGGCTTATTAGTGGGGGACTTCTATTGAGGTGACACGTTAGAGATTTGTTTCCGCACCAATTTGCACTTTTTAATTACAGATGTTTAAAATGGGCTTGTGATTTGAGGCTTCAGAGAGAAATACGTCAGGCGAGAGATGTCATAGGACTGTGAATGGAATGTGTTTGGATGAGCGCTTCTTACTTTATCTGATGCTCGGGGACTGAAAAAAAACATTTTCGTCAGATGGAACCTATAAGTGTTATTAGGGTTGGGACAAGAGACAATTTCCACAAGATGAGACAAGACTTAGGAATCAACCGAGACAAGATCATCTTCTATTCAGTTCACAATTTTGACCTCAAATGCTAAAGCTTCTCAAGAGGTGTAATTTACCAGCGTTTAACCCATTGTTTGTGTGCACACAGAAAATCTCATACAATCTTAAGGGTGATATTCACAATAGATAAGTAATTCCATAAGCAATCATTTCACTCGTTATTGCTAACTTGCTCACTATTAAAACCAGCAAAAACACTCCAGAATAAGTTTTTAATGCTGCTATTTACACATGGAATCAGAACCAGCAAACTAAATGATGATTCACTAGTACTTCTGCATGTTTTAGGTTTATTTGCCCTTATTACTATCGGCCCCTAAAGAGTTCAGTTTTATTGCCATTGCCAGTGAACAAAATTCAAACTAGGAACTTGCTTTGGCACAAAAAAATTTGTCTAGACCAATTATGCAGTTAAGAAAATAAACTGTATCTTGGGTTTTCAGCAAAAGACATATTTTGTTTTTAATCATTATCATCCGGAAACCCAGGGATATTTGTGAATAGGGACTGGAGATTCTGGATGTCTAAGGCAGGAGAGGACATGAACACCCTATGGCAAATAGTATGGTCATTTATGCCTCCATTTTACGGTAAATAATCAAATATTGGTCATAAACGAAAGTCATCGAGCTGAAGTTGGAGGTGTCCGTCGTAAGAATGTGCATGGAATTCGTGTGAACCGTTTTTCTCGGCTTCTTTTTAATCACTATCTTGCCGAAAGTACCGACATCTCCCAAGCCTGAACTCAGTCTCCAACTTTCTGGACGTCATTTGAAGCACCGCGCATTCCCACTTGTGTACTCCATCTGAAACAGCAGTGGACGTACCCAGAGAAGAGAGAACTATAACATCAAACTAGTGCGACCCAGGCCACCGCCGTCAGGGAGCTGTGCTAACAGGCTGTCACGGTGCCCCTCTCTGCCCATATCACACTGATGGACGGGGGGTCTGCAGGGAACCAGCGGAGTCCAGCAACGCGACTATAAATAAACCACAAGTGCACTGCATCCAGACTCCAAGCCGTGATCGCCACCAAAAACATCTCAGTAGGGTGTTCGACTGGATAGTGTGTCGGACTGGCGTGGGTTTTGCAAAAATTCTCATATATACGGCAAGCAAGCTAACAAATAAAAGATAAACAAATTCAAATTCTGAATATTTTTGGAATTTTTCACTGCATTTTCTTAATACTTTTTGGAAACACTTGACATTGCATCATTCATCCACCAAGTATCAAGTAACAAGCGATTTAAACCAAGGAAACAATGGCATTATGCACCAGTTGAAGCTAAAATTGAACCTTCAACCTTTAGTTTGGTGGATGAATTCTCGAACCATCTCGTCACTCAGACCGTGTTATGTTATCACATTGAGTATCAAGTGTCTAGCTCAAGGAAACAATGGCATTATGCGCTTACTGAGCTAAAATTGAACCTCCGATCTTTAGTTTGGTCGGTGAATTTTCTAACCATCCCTCTTGAAGTGACAGTGGCTCGGTGATTACATAGAGCAGTCCATCGTTGTAGGTTCCCGCCCCAACCTGGTTCTGTTGTTGTGGAATTAGATAAGAAAAAGATCACCCTCCTTGCCTCGTATAAATATGGTGTTTCAATGTGGTTGATTGGTGGTTGAAGAGGCTGGTGGAGCAAATTGGCAGCCTCGCTTCTGTGAGTCTACCTCTTCTGTGCATTAAGCAATAACACAACACATGCACAATAGATTAAAACTTCTAGCTGAGGTTATCTTGACCAAGCCTAGGTCAAAATCTGGAGATTGGTCGAATGCAGAAGACTTTATGGGAACAATAAAGTGCACCTTAATCTTAAACAATAGTGAATAGTGGCATTATTAAAGCCGCACTGCGCTATTTTGGTGTAGGGTGCATTTAGCATTTATTCATTATGAGTGTTTCTGTTGCTCAAAAATACAACGATTCTCCACAGATCTTCATTTAATGCTGCATAGTCCTGTAACAATTATACTGTGGAACATTATAGACAAAACAATACGATTTCCATGGAGACACTCCTCTAGAAATGTTAAGTAGTGCACCTTTACCATCACTATAAACACTGTGTCAATGTCAGGTTATGTTCCTCACTTATATTTAAATAGAAACAGATTCATATGAGATATAGCTCTAAACAAAGCAACAAATAAATCAACAAAATTATAAAATACTAATTAATAAAAACACCTTGTTAACTTCCACTTGGGATATTTTCGCCAAAACACAGATAAACGTTTGATCTTAAAGCTGCTTTAAGAACAAAACATCCTTTTCTTAGCACATTTCCATTCAAGTCTCATTCCCGGGAATATAAAAATGAAAAATAACACATCTGCAGTTCATTCTACATTTTTGTGCAAGTGAGCATCTGAGTGTGTAATAGTATGCCATCCAATTTTTATTGATTCGACCGTGGGGGGTTAGGGGGCTGAGGTAGACACCAGACAAGACCATAAATCTATATGCTAGCACACGCACTGCAGACAATAGGCCAGACAAAGGAATAGGTCAGGTGTGTCCTCCTGCACCCTATTTATTCACATAGAGTAGAACATAGCACCATTAGACGCTTTCTTATATTAAGCAAAATGGATTGTAGTGAGAGTTAATGTTAGAATGTTGTTGCCTCACCAAAAACATTGCTGGAGTTGTGTTTTGTTTCATTCACGCATGTTTGAATCATCTTTTATTATTAGTCTGGCTACATTTCCAAAGCTCAAAATGTTTCATTTTGTGATATCAGCGTAAAAAGTGTAATATAGGTGCTCAAAGGTGCATGGTAACTTTTCAGGTTTGGGGTCCACCACCATGGCGATGCTACTGCGTTGAATGCAATGTTCCACAATATGGCATGAACATTATATAAGATGCATTTATTCAATTAGGGGTGTTTTTATTGTTAAGAAATACCTCTAAAATCATGCATTCATACTGTGAGTGGGTCACCTCCTCACAGATCTCGTCTGTATAACTCAATGACGTATAAGGACTCAACAGGCAAATATACAAATTTAGTTTCAATTAAATTTTTTCAAATATTTACAATGTCAGGTCTGCATAAATCTATGTCTGACTTTTATATTAAAAAAAATATACATTTTTAGTGTTTTTTATGTACATGAATTGGCAACAAAATGTCATGTGGTGTGACCTAGAATAAGTTTTTTTTTTTTTTTTTTTTTAAAAGATGGTTGGGGTATTAATCTTAGTTCTGAGTAATATGAACATGATATTGATATTTGAAAAAAATTATACTTGAAAAAAGTAACACATTTGGATTTGCTTTAATGTTACGGAGGAAATATCTATTCAAAAAGCTGAAATTTCATGTGGGACTAAAAACACTTCAGAAACTATGCCAAAAAAGTAAGAAAATAAATTGGATTAGATTTAGAGTCATTTTAAAGAAGTTTAAAAATCAGCAGTTAAGGGCGGACGGTCGCACCACATGACATTTTAACACTTGCAGAATAACTAATGATTTCTGAAAAAAAAAAAAAAAAAAAGATTTAGCTCCATGGAGGTCAAACGTACTACAGGTATGTGGGAAATTATTAAAAATATGAGACTGAAGAAATTGCAGTTCGACAGTCGTCATGTCATTGACTCATGGAACACTGTGGAACACTGCAGGAAAAGCAAAAAAGACAATCAACTGGCGAGCTTTTCACCAGAAAAGTTAAACAGTGCACCTTTAAGTTCTGATTTTCAATTTTATGTTTTAGCGCGTTATGTTTTGTAAGGTTTTCAGCTAATAGGAATTCATATATAAAAAAAAACAATAAAGAAAAACCAGTTCAATAATGCAGAAGTACTCCATTTCAACCAATTTATTTTCGCAGGAGTGAAAGAAATATCGTTTTCTAAGTGAAGCTCAAAGCAGAGATTTGTAGTCATGGTGCAGAATTTGAAAATGTGTTTTGCCCAACCACGTTCTTTGTTTTGTTAGTTCCACTGTTACATTTCAATTCACCCAATATGCTGGCATACATGAAAAATATGCTGTTTATGCCGTGTGAAAAGGCTCTCAATATGTAAATGAATAAAGCTAAATGAAATAAAGCAAGTCAAATTCAAAAGTTGACCAAAAAGTTGTGTGTATTTTTCAAACTCTGATATCTGATACCACGTTAAGGTCATATATTACACAAAATTGACTTATTCCATCAAAAAAATACCTGGATTTGTGTTTTATTTTATTCACGTTTGAGTAATCCTTTATTATTAGTTTTTGTCTACGTCTCCAAAGCTCTCAGAACTCCTAAATTTATGTGTTAAACATGTGTGAATCAAATAAAACACAACTCCAGGTATGTTAGTGATGGGGAAATAACATTATCATTTAAAGATATGTATTGGGAAGGCCACGATACAGCTAAAATAGATTTTTTTGTTGAGGGATCTAATCTAGCTTCAGGGCCAACTCAGTATTAAAACAAGATCTGGTTGAAAATAGATATTTCTCTTCATAATAATCTGACTTCCAGCGTCAAACTAAGCTTCCGCGTGGATAGAAAAGCTAAACAATTCGTAACTGTCCAATCCTGATATTATGAAATGACTCCATTCATCTCGTGTCATTATGTCTTGTTAGTATTTCACAGTTTTTAGTCCGTGTATCGTGACTTCTTCCCCTACAAAGTCAAAGTAATTAGGTACGTGTGGCTTCCTGCGGTGAACATAGCTCATAAACTGTGTGTCTGTCTGTATGGGGCCGGGGCGAGGCGCTTGGATCCAGGGCAGAGGGAGCATTTTTCAGACCTAATGTTGCATGACAGTAGACCAAGGTTCTGTCAAGGTGAATCAGAGCCACCGCAGACCCATACTAAAACACGCTAACAGGCTAACAGGCATTCCCGGTCGTGGTGCTACACTGGGAATATCTGCTCCATTGTGCAGACTGTTGTTGTTCCTGCAGGTTTCTTCAAGTTAAGTTCTTAAGACCATTTGTATAAAAAAATTAGCACCTATTTCACCGCCTATTTCATAGACCTACCAGCAAAGAAAATATTTGAATATGTGTTCATTTACTTCTCAAACCTTAGTATGAAATGGGGAGCCAGGTAACGTAAAACTTAGTCAAACTTTGTGTTCTGCTGAGATTTTCTTTAACTTTGTGCATTTCTGCTTATGCTTAGCTTGTTGCTTGTGGTGCTGGAGTATTTTGACCTGAGGCTGGGTTGTGTTCTCAGTTATTGCTTCTGCTGCTCTGCATTTAGGCGACATTATTTAACCAAACAATGGTGGTTGACAAATTAAACTTTTGAGGAGAAATGTGATTCGGCAAAGTTACATACTGCACACATTTTAAGACCCAAATATCAAAATTCAAGACTTTTTCAAGTCATTTTAAGGTATTATTTCTAAATTCATAAACTCAATGCTTTTAAAATGTCTTAAGACACTGTAGGAACCCTGTTTTTTTTTTTCATTATGACAATATTTACAGCAGGCATGTTTAAACTATGGCCCAAGGACCGATCCGTCCATCAGGGACAGACACTATATTACCAAAAGTATTGGCTCACCTGCCTTTCCTCATACTATGAACTGAAGTGCCATCCCATTCCTAACCCATAGAGTTCAGTATGATGTGGGTCCACCTTTTGCAGCTATTACAGCTTCAACTCTTCTGGGAAGACTGTCCACAAGGTTGAGGAGAGTGTTTATAGGAATTTTTGACCATTCTTTTATATTTATACACCTGTGGCCAAGTGATTAGGACACCTGATTCTGATCATTTGAATGGGTGAGCCAATACTTTTGTTAAAATCACCTGATTCTGATCATTTGAATGGCTGAGCCAATACTTTTGGTAATATAGTGTATTTCTTGGCCCTCAGGTTTCAGCTCTCCAGACAAATTAGTCCAAATAATCATAGCAAATACTTTTTACTGGAAGTAGTTTAAAATCAACCTTGATACAGTTAATATTGAATACTTAGTAGGGATGGGAAAAATAATGATTTTTTTCAGATGCATTGTTTAGAATAAAAAGCTGAATCCGAATCATAAATTTTAAGTTCAGTTGAAGTTGCCGCTCAGTCCATGCCTCTCCCTCTGTGTCCCACCTCGTCTCTTTGTTCACTCAGAGTAGCAGAAAAGCACTGGACAGACCTCTGCTGCTGCCCTTAGCGCTGCCCACTGTCACATACTGACCCACGAGGATATCTGTCTCTTCAGGATTTGACTGAGGCTTTATTTCGCTCATGTTTGAGTTTTAGAAAGTCAAATAAACT